>CAJVQC010001333.1:0-10384 GCA_910592285.1 Racocetra persica
TGACTAAACTCTTCAGACTTAACTGATCAGAGGAAGTGAAGACGGGAGAACGTCCAATACATTTTTTTTCTTTTTGCACCTCAAAGGTGCCCGAGCTACGGTACTCATTTACTGTGTTCCACACAGCTGACTTTCCACAGCCAACAACAGCTGCGATAGTGCGAAGTGAATCACCTCTCAAATATCCATAAACTATAGCACTTCTTTGTGCTTCGGTTAAGTCTTTCTTACTGCCCATCGTTTGTGCGAAAAAAAAAAGATTATCTATTGTTTTACCAATTCTGCTAATTCTAACATAATAAATATACCTTTTTTATTTTGCGTAACATTGCTTAGATATTACACAACATTCGGGCGAAATTTGGGGTGATTTTACTAAAAATTAGATTTTTTATGAATTTTTTTTTTTAAAAAAAAAATTCAAAAATTGATTTTCGCTCCAATCCAAAAATAGTAATTTGTCTTACCTTTTGCATAACTTTTGCATGACTTAATGAAATCGAATAAAATTTTAGTATATTGTATCTTGTGATATGCCGATCACATAATACAGATTTTGTGCTACGTTTACTTACCCGATTTTGAGCAATTAAATTTTGAAAAGTGTTTACAATAATATAGTAGGCCACTGTAGTTTCTAATACAACTTTATAGTTTGAATAATGGATTACAATTTTAATTATTATAAATCTAGTAATTTACTTGTAAAAATTAATACTTGTCTTAAGAGTGAAAATTTTTTCTAGCTTCGGAAATATATAAAATTTTAGAAAATTTAAAAAAAAATTTAATAGTAAACTCTAATATTACACAAACTTTGAACTTTAATTAATTAAAAGTTTTTTAATAATTTTAAACAATTCTCTTAACAAAGTTAATAAAGTAGATATTTAAAAATATATTTTACTTAGAAAGTATATTGCTAAAATTAATATTTAAGATTTTATTAAAAAATTAGAGTTTAAAAAAATGAACGCAAGCAAATTTGCTTGTATTACAATTTAAGGGATATTTATACCTTTAACTCCAAATATCTTGAGATTTACCAGACTAATTTTAATAATCTAATTACTATTAAAACTAGAAAAATCTTCCATACAACTTTATTTAGAAATTTAACAGACCCTAACTTAATAAAAACTTCTTTAATTTTACTATAAAAAATCAATTTTTAAATTTAATTAGTTATTTAATTAGTGATTTGCCAGTCACCTAATACATGATTATAGTGTAATATAATACAAATCACTATATAAATCACATATACTCTAAATGTAGTGTTTGTCTAAGAAAAACTTTTTTTTACTAAGTTATTTGATAATCTACCTGTCAACTAGAGAGTGATCACTATAGATGAAATATGATATGTTTCTATCTAAAATTTTTCTTACTAAATTAATAATACATATCCACTAATTGAAAGTTGTAAAGCTCATTGAGACATATTTAATAATGGTTAGATCATCCAAATCAGTTTAGTAAATAGCAAGATATTATTATAAAATGATTGGCTAACTATATAAAAAATCTATAATACTGATTATATATAAAATTTACTATATAAAATATAGTGTACTTCTATCTAAAACTTTTTTTCTTACTAATTTAATAATTTATACCTACTAATTAAAAGTTGTAGAGCTTATTGAGACACATTTAATAGTGATTAGATCATTCAAATTACTTAGTGGATAGCAAGATATCATTAAAAAACAATTGGCTAACTATATAAAATCTTTATATAAAAATTGATATTTATATAGAGATTTTATATAGTTGGCCAATCATTTTTTAATGATATTTTGCTATTTACTAGGCTAATTTAGATAATTAGATATATCTCAATAAGCTCTATAACTTTCAATTAGTAGGCATATATCATTAATTTAGTAAAAAAAAAGTTTTAGATAGAAGTATACTATATTTTGCCTATAGTGATTTTCATATGTAATCTGTATTACAGATTTTTATATAGTCAGCCAATTGTTTTTGACAATATCTTGCTATCCACTAGGCTAATTTGGATGATCTAACTACTATTAGATACATCTCGATAAGCTCTACAACTTTCAATTAGTGGATATATATTATTAACTTTGTAAGAAAAAAATATAGACAAGATACACCATATTTCACCTATTCTCTAATTAATAAATAGATTATCAATTAATTATTCTTTTAGATTAAGTAAAAATTGTAGAGCTTATTAAGACATATCTAATAGTAATAAGATTATCAAAAACAGTCCAGTAGTTGTTGAGATATTATTAAAAAATAATTAGCTAACTATATAATATTTTATATAAACAAACTATTGTTTATATAAAAATTTTATATAGTTGGCCAATCATTTTTAGTAATATCTTGACAACTACTAGACTATTTTTGATGATTTTACTACCATTAGATATGTTTTGATAAGCTCTACAATTTTTATTTAATTTAGAAGAATAATTAACTTAGTAAGAAAAAAGTTTTTCTTGAATAAATACTATATTCAGAGTATATGTGATTTATATAATGATCTGTATTATATTATACTATAATCATACACAAAGTAACTGGTAAATCACTAATTAAAAATAGAATTTTTTATATTTTTTGTATAACCTATAGTAGAAATAGCAATTTACTATAGTGAAAATAGCAATTTTCTATTTATATAGAACAATTCTAGATATTTTTGACTAGATATATTTAGCTTATATATCTTTGGTCTGAAGCTATATCTGATTTATAACTTAATTAGGGTTAAAGTTATATAGAGTTAGGCAAAAGCAAATTATATAAACAAAATTACCTTTTCAACACTTTTAATTAGTATTCTGAAATAGGTTTAGTTAGCTAATTTTAATATTTTTTATATTCTTTACTTTTTTACACTTTTTGTTATTATTTTTGTTTTGTTAGACTAATCTACAATGATTATTCTTTGTGCTATATGAAAATAACTACCATATAATTTTTTGTATTTTAATTGGCTTTTAGATCCAAAATATTATTGTTAAGCATCTCTGGTTAGAGATACCTAGAAATACTTATTTATATAAATATATATATATATATATGTCTTGCTACTGTTTTATTGTAAAAGCAAACTAAGTAAAAATTACAAGAATTTTTAACTATAGCTATTATCTAACTAATCTCAACAAGTAACTTACTCAACTTTAAAAACCCAAGTATAATATTGCCTAATGGCAAGTTGCCTCTTTCCAGGCTTTTAACTTTCTAAAGGTATAAACTCTTTAATCATTAGCCAGTATTATGTATTATATCAGTATCATCATTTCTTTTAGAGAAGCAAAAAATATACACAAAATTAAAAGGCAAAAAAAAAAAAAGAAATATCTTAATGACTAAATTCAAGCCATTAAATCAAATAATATCAAAAAAATATATAAAAGAAAAAAACAAAATAAAAGAAAAGAAAACAAAGATAGCTATATTATTTAAAAACCAACTCTTTCTAACAATCCTCTAGTCAACAACAATTAAAACTAAACTACAAAAAAACATTATAGAAACTTCCAAGACAGATACTATTCTTAGTCCTAACTCAAGTAGATTGTTGTTAACAAAATCTAAAAGATGTGAAACACTAAGAAGCGGGTATTAAATATGTAGTTTTTCTTGAGGTTAAGCTTTCTTTGTCTTTCTTATTAGCAAACTCTCTAGAATATTTGCATCCAAACCAGAAGAGCTATTTTAGGAATAAAACTATTTAGAATAGGTTATTGTTAATAAAATCTAAAGACATGAAATATTGAGAAGCAGGTGTAATAAAGTAGTTTTTCTTGAAATTAAACCTTAGCATTTTAGAGTAGACTTTTCAAGATATTTGGTATTCAAACCAGATGATTTATTTTGAGAACAAGTTCTCTAAGATAGTAGAAGTCTATAGAAATATATATACAATTGTAAAACTTATAAAAGAAACTCTTATTTTATTATTGGGCTACTAGTTTTTTTTCAAAAAAATTTTTGTAAAAAGTAGTTGTCTTAGTTTATCTCCTCCAAAAGATTAACATCATATAAACTAAAATAGTTGGCATTGTTTATTTTTTAAATCAGATAGATGACAACAAACATATACAGTAATTTGCACATATCTCAAATACAAAATATCTATACAATCAATACTTCAAGATAGTATCTAACCTTTCTACAAGTCTGGTCAACAAAGTTTCCTTACAGGGTTTTTTACTTTAATATATTAAGTAGATAAATATAAAGTAAAGATTAGTTTATTTAGTAGTATATAATTTTTACAAGCTATTTACAGGCTTATAACTATAGTATTAGGTTTTGCAATTTTTTTTTTGTTTTGGTTATATTATTCTCTTATTCTTTTTACTTCTTGTTTGTATTTTTTTATCATAGACCTCTATACTTCTGTTTTGTTTTTTAGTTTTTTTTTGTTTTTTGCTGTTTAATATAGGATGTTAGCCTTTAGCTAAGGATCTGAAGGATCAAATCCTCAGTAAGTTGAGGAGTTGATATAAAGCAAACTGGCTATTTTAACAGATTACACTTGGGCCTTATAGCTGAATAAGTTTTTATTAGAATAGAATATAGTACAAAAGATTATATCAAAATTACTATCTATAAAATATAGTTTTTTAGTATTTCTATAAATATAATAAAAGCAAGATTGTTTAAAAAAAAAACAAACAAAAATAGCACTATTAAACCTGTGCTAGATTGTAAAAATTATATAGTACTACTAAATAATCTAGTCAGACTTTATACTAGTTATTTAAGTCTATATCTAAAATATTAAAAAGAAGAAAAACTATTCATTCTTAAGTAAAGATTTAAGTTTGAAATTTTTATTCCATTTCATTATATTTTTATCAATACTTTTATAATGCTATTCAAATATAACCTTTCTATACAATTCTTCTTATTACGTCTATAAGCCCAACTAAGTTGAGACTTCTATCATAACCTCTGAAGAGCAGAAAATCAAATATACTATTTAGTTCAAAGTAAACACATACACATATATATGTATTTTCTTTTTTAGTAGCAATTATTGGTATTAATCTTTTGATAGAAGTATGCTAAATTCCTACTTTTTGTTAAAATTTCGAAAAGTATAGCAAGTGAGATAGTAAAGAGAAGTTTGGTTTGTGGGTAGCCTTAAACTTTGATAGAAAGTTTATTAAAAACTCGCTTGTTGTTTTCTTTTTTTTAGACCAACTATTTTCACTTCATCAACAGAAGCTATACTTCTATTAAAATTTTTTGTATAAGAGCGCTACCTTTTTACTAGTTATCTTATACAAAAATGCTTTTAACTTGCTTGTTAAATATACAAAGAAGTCTGATAGGAAAACACAAATATTTTAATCTCTGTAAAAACTATTATTTATAGTTGTTTTCTATCTTCTTTAACAAGTTTCTGTTTTATTAGCTGTAAGTTTTGTTCAAGTAATTATTAGAAAGAATTGTCTTAATAAGTTTGTATAAATATATATATTTATTTATTTAATATTTATTTTATATATATATATATAATTATTTATATTATTTATATATCTATATATTTATTTATTGGATAAATATATATACTATACTCTGTGATATGCTAATTCATCACATATATATAAATTATAATTTGTAAATCTGTGTCAAAATAACTTTGTATAAAAATTAATTAAATTAAGATTAGAGTTAAAGTTAGGATTAAGGTTAGGGTTAGAGTAAAGTTAGTATATACCAAAATTTTGCAAAGAATTTTTTTTGTTAGAATATGTAAAATAGTTTTATAGACAAAATTTTAAGATATTACAAAATATCTCATTTTTGTTATACAAAATTAATTTGTATATCACATATGATCTTTAAATTTAATTGGACAGGTGATATAACTAGGCAAATAAAAACTATTTTAAGTTTGAAGAAAAAACCAATACAGATTAGTTTGACCAAATGGCTATTTTCAAAATATAATAATTGTTTTGATCTGATCAACTAATCAAAAGTCTTAATTTGTGGACACACATACAAACAAGTCACTATACCTCTACCATAATGTCCTTCAGACAATAACTATAATATAGGAGTACAAAGCCTAGAAAATTTCTTATTTATTTATAGATATTTATATTTAAGAGACTAGTTTTTATACTCCTAAATTTATTATTTATACTTCTGCAGATTTAATTTTTTTTAAACTTTAAGCTAAGATATCTCAGTAATTACCAAGCCAAATTTGATAAATTTTTTTTCTTTGAATTTTATAGATTTATAGAATTTAAATAAAAAAAGTTTATTGAATTTGAACCAGTAGTTACTGAGATATTTTTGATCAAAGTTTAAAAACAAATCAAAAACAAACTATACAAAATTTTCTTTAAACTTTAAGTAAAGATATCTCAGCAACTACTAAGTCAAATTTGATGAATATTTTTGTATTTGAATTCTATGAATCTATAGAATTCAAATAAAAAGAAATTATTGAAATTGACTTGGTGGTTGTCAAGGTATCTTCACTTAAAGTTTTAAAAAAATTTAAAACGTCTATCAAAACAAAAGCTATACCAAAATTTTTTCTAAACTTTGAGTGAAAATATTTTGACAACTAGCAAGCCAAATTTGATAAACTTTTTTTTGTTTCAATTCTATGTATTCATAGAATTTAAACAAAAAAAAGTTCATTAAATTTGACTTGGTGGTGCTGAGATATTTTTACTCAAGGTTAAGAGAAAATTTTGATATAGCTTCTGTTTTGATAAACATTTTGAATTTTTTTAAAACTTTAAATGAAGATATCTTGACAACTACTAAGTCAATTTTAATAATTTTTTTATTTGAATTCTATATATTCATATTCAAACAAAAAAAATTCATCAAATTTAACTTAGTAGTTACTGAGATATTTTTGCTCAAAGTTTAAAGAACATTTGTATAGTTTGTTTTAATAGATATTTTGATTTGTTTTCAAACTTTGAGCAAAAATATCTTAGTAACTACTAGGCCAAATTTAATGAACTTTTTTTTATTTAAATTTTATGAATCTATAGAATTTAAAAAAAAAATTTATCAAATTTAACTTGGTAATTACTGAGATATCTTCGCTCAAAGTTTAAAAAAAAGTTAAATCTGTATAAGAGTATGAATAATAAATTTGGGGTATAAAAACTAGCCTTCTTATATTTATTTATTTATATATTTATAAATTATTAATTTAATTCGTGATTCGTGAGTGATGTACAAAAATTAATTATTGCAGATCGTGTGATTTTTTTGATAGTATATATATAAACTAAATATGACTAGAAATTTTTGTTTTATAGCTTTTGTTTTTTATATATAATTATTCTGATAAATATAATAAATATTCAACTACTACGTGTAAACTATCATTTATTATAAATCACAAATTCTTGTTTCTTTTACCACTAGTATATTATTTTCGTTCTGGTGCTAGATTATAAGTAGCAAATAATTGAATGATTCAAGACAAAAAAAAAAACAAATCAGATCATCTACGTAAGTTCTATAATAACCTTTTTTTTCAATATTCTAAGCATAATTTTAGATCAAAATCTTAGCTGACTATATAAGCTATTTTGATTTTCTAATAATATTTTGACAGCTTAGAATTCTAACAATTTCAAAGTCAAAAAAATAGATAGTTTGCAGTTAAGGTGAATATTCCAATATGAGTATTAAGGCTATTGTTGGGTTCTTTATATAGGCTCTTGTAAGTATAAATATTTGCCATTACTATATCAGCAATACGGCATTGTGCCATGATTTTTTTTTTTGCATATAACTTCGCATTTTGCCATTACATATACTTACGATTTATACTATCTTGATTTTTTCTTTATTATATTAGTGGTAAACATTTGAGTTAGGATATCAGTTGGTGATATAAAGCAAGAGAATGGTGTTTTATGACATGCTAAAAGTAGATGTGAAAGCGCAAATAGAACGTGTCGATGTTAAAATGGTTCTACCCCAAAATTCTGAAATCCAAAATCCCAACATACATAATTCCGACTAAGACAGAATATTGACAAGTCAAAATTCCGACTAAGACATAATCTTGACAGTTTAAAATCCTGATATTCAAAATCCTGAATAGTTAAAATCTCAACAATACATAATCAGATTATATACTTTCAGGATTTTGACCGTTCTGGATTTGAATATCAGGATTTTAAACTGTTGGGATTCTGTGTTAGTCGGGATTTTGACCTGTCAGTATTATGTCTTAGTCAGAATTATGTATGTCAGAATTATGTACTGTCAGGATTTTAGATTTCAAGATTTTGGATAGAATCTGTTAGAATACTATGAATGATATATGTAGTTATCTATAAAAACTAAGATACAAAAAATAAATCGACTTGTTTATCATTGAATTCATTTTTATGTAAATACTTTGTCTTAATAAGTGAATACCAATCTACATTAGAGCCAAATTATGTATATTGCATAAACTCTAATCGATTGTGGCAATATATAATAATTATGAATGCTGCTTCTAAAAATAAAGTCAATTTAGTATAGAATTGTGTTTTATCCAATTGATAGTTGGCTATTCGATTTGATGCGTTGAATTGTAAATTGAAATTACAGATTGATAAGTTTCGATAAATTAGTTTTCGTATAATTTACAATTTGAATATATGATATAGTTCTTAAGATCAAAATTTCAGAGTTGAGAAATTGCAATTCGGCAATAATACTGAGACTTCATATACAATTCTGAAGCTTACATATATTGTATAACTTTCATAATACAACCTTAATAGTAGGTATGGTTGTAAAATTACTGTAATTTTGCATAATTTTATATAATCTTGTGCAAGTTTCAGTTGTAATTTGATTACAGAAATTACATATCACATGCTCAAAGTTACAAAGTTTTCAGTAATCGAAGAATCACATATCCAAATAATGAATTTGTAAAACTAGCGCTAGTGCTTTTATATATAAAATGAAGGAAGTTATACGAAATTTGATTTACTATGCTTAAAGCTTTATTATATTTGAATAAAGCCCAAAATTAATATTCTAAGATTCATATCAAAGTTTGCGCTTTTTCAGCTAACTCCTTTTTATACTGCCATGCATAACGTCCAATCCAATTTTCGATAGTCTTGAGCTTTGGTACCTCACTATTTTCTAATTTTCCCGCTTCCGCCCTTTTCTCTAATACATCAAGCATATCTTTTGCACTATACCATTTGCTTTTGTCAATATCACCAGCATGAAAAAAGCTTTTTAATAATTCTGTTATACGAGCTATCATATGTTTACATCCTCCCCGTTTTCCAAATTCTTGCATTTCTTTCAATACCCACCCTATACGAAAATATTCAGATCTATACAATTTTTAGAATAAGAAAATTATTTCACGAATTCTAATAATATCTAATCAATACTTGATTTCTGGTTGGTTTTCTTTGTCTAAAGATAAGACTTGTTTTTTTTTATTCTCTTGCATTTTAGAACTCGTAATTGTCTTTTTTTCTATGAAATTATTTGTGCTGGCTACTTGCCGTGTTGCTATGGTATAAAAATAATATTAGAACAGACATAAGTTTATAATTATATCAATATAGTACCTTCAATTATATCTGAGATTTTGGATTGTATATTCGTCTTTAACATAATGACTAGCTCTGACTTATCCTGTTCTTCATCATATTCTATGCCTCTTTTGTTCAATTCTTTTTTGATCGCATCTTTTGTTAGTCAGCTAGGATCAGGACCTAAAAATAAAAGTAATAGTGAATTATAAAATTTATGATTTTATAATTGTATACCATGAATAAGCATTTTTTTATAAAATTTTGCAGCCTAAATTATTAGAATCTAGTAATTGTATTCAGAAAATTTTAGTATTTTTCAATTTGTTTTGATTAAAATTTCTGAATATAATTATTAGATCCTAATAATTTTGATTACTTATTCGTAGTAGAATATAGTAACTTATCTGATAACGGTATTGGTATTACCCATTGGGAATTAGGATTTGTATAAGTAGAAACTTCAGGATTTGGTTGATTTAGGTTTTTTTCTTTCATTGATTTACAGATTTCTGTCAGAGATATATTTTTCCATTCACCAAAATGTGGAAGAGGTCAAGCATACAAAAAATCTGCAAATTCATCTTCTACTGGATATTTAAACTGATATCAATTAGAGATCCCAGGAAGTTTAGGTTTATTCTTATTGATATTTTTTCGATCCGGTTTAATATTTGCTACAGTTGTTCCTCGAATATTTTTTATTGCCTTTTTGATATCCTCACCTTCATTTATACTATAGCCCAATCGAACATACCGTTTTATAGCATGGGCAATCTTAAATAAAATATTTGTAGTAAATATTACAATATTAAATTATAGAATTTTTT
>CAJVQC010001334.1:0-10379 GCA_910592285.1 Racocetra persica
AGATCTTGAACATTTTCAAAAAAGTGGCAGGACAGTCAAAACATATATCACTGGTTATTGTATCTAGACTCTAAGTACCTTCTGGTTTTATTTTTCTTGGTTCCTAATTCTATAGCATAGAACTTTTTTTTTAAATATGACTCTGGCGGCCAGGTTGATGAACCCTTCTTGCTCTAGCATTATTCATCTGGTTTTTTGGTTTCTAGTTTTGGTTTTCTGTAATATCGTCGAAGATTTTTACTACTTCTAGCTCAAGTCTTGCCAAATAGGTTTCAAATATTCTGGTTTCTTAAATTTGGATTGCTCTAACGCTTCTATTTCAAGATGGTAGTACCAAGATTATAGGTGATACTATATATCTAACTGATCATCAAATAAATATTACTAGAACACAGGTCTATTTTTCGAAAAATATCTCTAGTGGAAATTGAACTCTAGACCTGCCACTTGGGAGTAACAACTTAACCACTACTATATGTTGCCACACCTATTCAAATAGTATAGTAATTTCTAAAATTAAACCATATAATTATTTATTACTAATTGACAATTTATTTATTATTATTTAAAAGTATATAATATATTGCATATTAAATCTTTCATATATAAGTATATATATAGAAACCTGCTTTACGGGTTTCTATAGAGTATTTAAAAAAAATATATAATACTATATATATTCTGTAGTATTATATTTTTTTACCATGACAGAAAATCTTCCTTTTGTATTAGAAGAAACATTATGAATATTTGAATCTTAGTAAATAATATCAGATTAGATCAGATCAGGTTTTGGATTAAATCTAGCCTAACTCATTATAAAAAAATTTTATTAGATTGAGTTCAGGTCAAATTTTAAACAGGCCTGAGTTGGGTTTAAACAAACTTGATCTAACCTGTCTATTCTATACTCTTGATCTAGATTGTATTACCTTAACACAATTATTAATTATAAAACTTTTTTTAATATATAGATTTTTAGATCTAGTGAATAGATAATATAAAAATAAGTAAGTTTCTATTATAAGATAAGTTAGCAATAATGTTTTTTTCTCATATATTTTTTTATTTAATCTACTTGTTTGTAATTTATTTTTAAAATAATTTGTTATTTATTTAATATAGTACGAGACAGTAAAAGACATCCAATCTATACATAGAGGTGTCAATTTTTGATGCTTATATAATCAATTCTGATTGGCTAATTTTTGTGTAATTGATTCTGATTGGTTAAAATTGTATATATGTTTTTTTTTTATTAAATGCTAATTTTTTGAACTCATATAAACTTTAATCCTAAATAACTTTTTCAAAACAAAGAATAAAAAAAATCCTCTGACAGAAATGTAGTTTATCTAAAAATCTATCAATTTGTCTGAGAGTTTTTTGATTTAACTTGTTTTCAAAAAGTTATAACACTTTAAAGTTTTTACTAATAAATATTGGATGCGTTTTACTGTCTAATACTGTAGAAACTAAAACTAATTTTTTAATTATTATAATTTTTTGTATTTAAATATAAAAAAATTAGTCTTAAGTGTCTTTTTCTAGATAATAACTATATTAATATTGAGATATGCAAGAAAGATAAAGTTGTAGTATTTAAATATGCAGTTGAGAGTTTATTAAAAAATCAAGATCATCAAGATTCTATCCAATTTTTATATTATTATTTCTAAGAATTCAATGACTAAAATATTTAATTATTTCAAAAATAAAACTTTTGGTCCAAATTAAATTCATATTATTATAAAACCAAAAGAATATTTTTTCTTGTATTCATATTATATAACAGCAATATATTTGTATACTGTCTTTTTGGCAATAATTTTTATAAAATAAAAAAAAAGTCTGTTAGAGTGCTGATATTTATTAGATAATATTTTAGGAGTAGGGTAAAGCCAAACCTTACTTCAATATAATACTAAAATTTAATTGGTTAATAAAAATATTATCTAGGGGGAGGGGTAGAGCTCTATAGTAAATAAATATTAGGTAATAAATGTCAGAGCCCTTAGGCTCACCATTTTTTATTTTTATGATTTTTGTATTACAATTTTCAAGTTAAAACAAAATTTAAATTACCAAAAAATTTCACAAACCTCAGGTCATTCAATTTACTAAAAAAATTCTTGATTATATATGTTCATCAATGACAGTACAACAAATAAATACACATGTAAAAATAAACACAATTATATATAGTAAAATTAGCCACCAGGGCCAGCTTTATTGATAATTGTCAAATCAAATTCTAATATATTTTTTTTATTAATAGATTATAGTCAGAAGATATCCCAAATTAGGAATTGAGGTTCTAGAAAGATCTATACAAAATTCTTACAATTTAATTGGTTTATGCTTACTTTTTTTTATCGCTTTAATGTGAATTTTTATAGTAATTGCTTAATACTAAAAAGTCTTTGAACATATAATATTCGACTTCTAGTTTTGATAATCAAAGTTAATCAGTTGAGTTTCACTTTATTAGCCAAAGTAAATGAGACTTCAAATTACATATTCGCGTGTAGTTAATATATACAAAAAAACAGAATTTTACTAATTAAAACGTTTGTATTTTTTTTTTTTATAGTGTCTACTTACCAAAGGCCTAAAGCACATACTCTCAAATGCATTTTCACCAATCTTATTGAGCAGTATAAGACATTTCATTTAAGACTTTGCGAAACCAGTGAATTACAAATATGGCAACATGCTGATAGCACGAATGTAGCTAAGAACTTTTTAAAATATCATGATTATATTCTTAAACTTGCTGAACATTATTCTTCTTTAACAAATTATTCAATTTGTCAGATACATTACAATCAAGTAATTAATACTAATCAGTTTTATCAGCATATTATAGATTCTGTTCAAGAAAGTCGACTTTATGCTAGCTATGTTGATCTGATAGTTGAACTCAATCAAACTAAATGGTTTTTAGAATCTGTACAAGTGGAAAATCAGCAAAAATTACAAGAGATAATGACTCTCAATAACCAAATCACACAAATGCAACAGTATATAGAAAGCCAAAAGAATGAAATTAAAGCATTAAAGGGTCAATTACAAAAAGCTCGCGATGATATTATTGAAGTTCAAAATTTATATTCTGAACAATACGGGTACAATAAGATTCTTATTGAACAGTAGAATTCAAGATTTGCTAATCAACAAAAACATATTGATGCAATTGTTAAAATAGCAAATGCGGAGCATGTATCATTTTTTGACGATGTGAGAGCGTTGATTCAAGATAAAATAGGTTCTCTATGGAAAATCTATACTATATAGTTCTGGTGAGTGGCTCAATAAACATAATCAAGTCGTTGTCAAATTCATTGAAAATCTTGTTAAAAATGATAGAAGCACTAATATTTTAAGTCGAGAAAAGCTTTTTAAGGTTGCTTCTGTAGTTGATTCGCTATATGGTGCATGACATGAAAAATACGTATCAGAAATTCAGCTTGCTCTTTCGGCTATTAAGTATTCAATTGCACGATCAAAGATGATTATCAATATTGATAACCATATTACAAGTTCAAAAAGTTATTATCAGTTTCAAAAGTGAATAAAAGAGTTATCAAAGCATGAAGACCCATTATCTAAAGGTTTTTTGCTTCTTGCATTCGATAACAAATAGCGGAAACAGAAAAATTACCTTGATCGAGAATTTAATACCATGATTTACCATATTGTTACAAGCTTTGTTGTTTTTAATATATCATCACAAAATAGAATTCAGCATATTACTAATTCGCCTTGGGTATATAATTCTCTTAATATTCTACAATACGACGAACTTTTTGAAGTTAGTCCTCAAATGCAAGAAGTTGTCTACAAAGAATTATATAATTACCTTGATAATCTATTAAATTTATTGTCTCAAGAGAAATCATTCTCTATTAATACTATCGATACTCTTGTAGCATCTACAGGAACTAAAATTACCAATATGAAAGTATGCCCTAGCTACCATAAACGAGAAATTGAAAATCGAAGAAAAGTTTGTCCTGATTGTAGAACGTGATTACCAACATTAGCCGAAATTCAAAAGGAAAAAATAGTTGAAGAAGAAATTAGTAAGACTGACAATTTACTTGTTTTTAGGCTATATAATTTTGATAACAAATCAAGTTCAAGTTCTACTAATATTCTTAGAATCAGTATTACTCAGCGACGAGTTACTGATCAAGGAGTTAACATTCCCGATATTTATATTCCTGATCTGGTTAATATTAATCCCAATTCAATTGCTAATATTGAAAAAGTTCTTTTACATATAGAAACAATCACGGAAATTAAAAGTAGAGCTCGCAAGTGGATAGTAGTAATTTGTGATAGCGTTCCATACCATCATGCTCTAAAATTGAAAGAAAAATTTCTGTAGTTGGTTCTTATCTTAGGACTATTATATGAAGAAATGAATATGCTACGAGCATTTGTGGAGTTAAACTGGTTAGTAATAAATTTTTTACTACTGTACCACGAATTTTTATTATTAAATTGATGATTTTAATTGTTAGATATCAAAATACTTGATCTGCTACATTGATCTAAATTCTGATTTTAAAGGTCGCCCTGCTTTGTTTAAGATAATAGAAGTATGCAGGGGTGAATTAAAAGATTGTTAACTTTGGAATTTAAGAATTTTAATT
The DNA here is from genome assembly GCA_910592285.1 of Racocetra persica. NCBI lineage: Eukaryota > Fungi > Glomeromycota > Glomeromycetes > Diversisporales > Gigasporaceae > Racocetra > Racocetra persica. Next base: position 4,662 of record CAJVQC010001334.1, read on the forward strand.
ACACGAAATGCTTTGGTCGATATTCTCTGAAATGCCAAGAAGATTACTAAAAATTAGCATTAACATTATATAAATAAATTCTATTTTAAGGAAATAGATATAAAATGGTTTGCAAGGTGCCAGGGCTATCGAACAGAAAATCAACTTTCGTATTTCAAAAAGTATGCAGATCATCATAAGTCTTGAGATTCTATCTGCAACATATACCATCAGGCGATTTCTATAGAACTTATATGGCCGTATGTAAAAAGCAATTCTGAGATATCGGTCGAAGGATATTTTGCTTGGGTCAACAATCAAGATTCGCTATATAAGTTAAAATATGAACAGGTTAGTATAATTAATTAATTTATTAAAAAAAAAAAAATTCTAAAATACTGAAATTACCTTTCATTATAATAGACATTCATTTACCTTCAGGCAATAATCAATTACCGGAAAGCTATTAGAACTAACAACCCTTTATTAAAATGAGCAGCTAGAAGAGTGTTTTCTCCTATTTGGTCTGCAAGACATTACTCTATATACCACCTTATAGAAGTTTCTGAGGAAATTCAATCGATTCGGCTTCGCCCTGAAATATGAGACATTATAGAGAAAAATTGGGTTGTCTCTAGATCTGGTATTTATGATCAACATCAAGGTTTAGATGCAGTTATTGAAGAGGTAAACAAGACCTTAAAAACTCTAATACCCCCCATTCTACAACATCACCATTGGGTAACTGCAGCACGTAATTGTAAAAAATTTCTTGAAGTAATATCTTCATTTTAATTAAATTACCTTATATATGTTTTTACTTAAAATTTTATAATAATTTATAGCTTAGAAATAATTTATTTGAAATAATCGGGTATAATGACTCTCAAGCCTCAGGATCAAGATCTTGGCCAGAATCGTCTATAGAATGTCAAAGATTTCGAACTTATCTTCGAAGTCTTGAATTTGTTAGCCAGAGTCTTGAAGAATATGGATTAAATGAAAATCTAAAAGATTTTTCATATTTAGCAAAACAAGCTTGTCAAGATTTTATTGTTAAAATATTTATTAATAAAAATAATCTACTATTATTTAGGCTAATACCGATTATACAACAAGAAGCTGAAACATAAAATAATGAAGAAAATTTGAAAAGGCCTGAAATTTTGGTAAAGATAAAAGTTCTTCTTGAGCAGCTTAGCGAAGATATTCAAAAAAATATACTAAGTTGGAGTCGAAAAATCAAGGTGAATTGTTAAACATATTACAAGAGGTAAAGTACTTATTTAATTCAGATGAATTTGATAACGAATCTAGTGATCAAAATACTAAAACAAATTAGATTATACATTACTGCAATAAATAATTTTTAATTATTTTAGCATTTATTAAAATTTTTTTTGTTTTTAAATAAATTATTTTTAATATAAATAAATAATCGAGATATAATTTTATTTATGAATTTGATAATAACGCCTTTATTCCAAAATAAATAATAATACAGTAATAATGCCCAGATATATTATTACATTAATTATCGACATACAAAAAAATATAACACAGAAAACACAGAGATCTAGAAAATACATATATAATAATGATAATAAGAATAGAATTTAGCGAATAGATCAACGATTAAATACCCAGTATGTATTTCAGTTCTAGTAAAAAAAAAAATTAAAAAATCTTAAAAATAGTAATATTTGTAAACTTAAAAAAAACTTAGCAATATGGTAGGTGGCCGGACCGTTTGATTGTTATAGCTGTTTTCATAAATTCTGGAACATCTGGCAAAAACTTGACTGACCGAATATTTGCCGGTTCGATAAGTTTTAAGATAAACTTCTGATTCGGGTATGATTACAGCAAATGAATCAAAACTTATCGAATCAGCAAATATTCAGTTGGTCAATTTTTTGCCAGATGTCCCAGAATTTATGAAAACAGCTGTAAATTTATTATTGCTGTAAATTCAAAGTCGGCAGGTGTTCTTGTAAAGTGCACTTATGCTTTTCGCTATCTGATCCAAGATCATTTTAAGATTAAAACCCTTAAGCGTAGCATTTTTCTAAAGTTTTGTTCTAAAATCCTTTATATAAAGATTCAAAAAATTAGTAATATTCTTCAAGTACTTTTATTTTAAACACTACACTCAACATAAAATGCGTTAAGTTCAATAATTACCACTTAAGATCGAAAGTTTTTTAGAATTCTGTGCTATCTGTGCAATGAAAAGCGGGTAAAATCAGTATTAAATAAAAAAGGTTAAACCAGTAATAAAGACTTATTTAGCGCTCTTATAAGTTGAAACTATGCTGTACTATATGTAAAGTGTGCAATTCAAACTATAGCAATGCTATCTGTATGATTTTATCATTATCTGTTATTGGCCAATTATTATAACACGTGGAATAATCTGGAAAAGAAATCTAGAACAAACCGATAGATGATCATTACCAACTAAGGTGCGATCTGCAATAACCAAATACGGTATATTTCCTGACTGGATTAGATTATATTCATCTATACTAAACTTAATTGATCTACTCTTACTAAATTTCAATATTTATTTGATCTTGCAATAAGTCTGTTCTACAAAACGTCTGATTCAACATGACAAGATCATGAGTTTTTGTTACTAATTTTCCATCTTCTGCACTATCTGGCCATTGTATATTATGATTCATAAAGTGAGAATAACGTGCAAAACCAACCTTTCCAGACCATTCAAAATCGATTAATTTTACATCAAATTCATCATTTTCAAGATGACAAAATAGAAAATTTCCTGCACACAGATCCCTATGTACATAATCTGAATCATGCATATACTTAACCACCTTTTTAATTTTCTCTTTTAAATTACTTTGGCCTTTAAGATTACTGGTAACATGTAGCATTAAATGATTGTCCAAATATTCTATATAAACCAAAAGCCAATTTCCAGGAATAAATGAAGTAGCTAGGATTTTTGGTGCATATCTAATTTCTGCTAAGAGCTGATGCGTATCAAGTAAATATTTATGTTTTTGAATAGCTTTTACACAGGCTTTCTCACATGATCCTTGCTTATTCGAGAGTGTAACTTTCCAAAGACAATTGACAATATTTTTTTCAATTTGAACTTTATAATATTTGTCGTCTATAATCATTTCGGGAAATAAAGGATGCTTAGGGTTGAAGGTTTGGGAAATTTTTCAAGCTAGTTTATTATCAACTTCTGCATAGTATTGATCGAGGAGTTGAAGAGATTTCTTTAGGGCACGAAATGTTTTAGAAATTGATAATTTCATTTTATCGTCTTTATGCCAAGCAAGAGGATATAATGGGGTAAATGGATCAATTATAGCTTTATCTAAAAGCATAGCACCAGAAACGGAAAAATAAGGTCCTAAAATGCAATCAAATTCATTCATAAATTCTGACAAAAATATATCAAGTCAAACCTATACCATATCTGCAATCACAACTAAAAAGCACGAAAAATTAGTCACATGATAGCAATCTTGTTGTTCCGTACAGAAGGCTATATAATATTCGCAGTTTTCAAGATGGGAACAGGTTTTAGAATAACAGAGTTCACACTTGAATTTCACATTAAGCTCACGATACACATAAGAACCAGAAAAGCTTATAGTGCTATCGGTTCTGAGTTTACCGCCAGTTTTTTTATTTGCAAGAAGTTTAATTGGTTGCACAGGTTGACCAAAATATTTAGATAACATTTCATTTGCGGCTTTTTGGTGAGCATCTTCGTCATTATAAAATTCCGCCATTTTACAACAAAATTGATAGGTGAAATAATTGTCCACTTTTTCTGGATCTTCCTTACAGAAATCCTTAAATTGGCCAAAAATTGAGCAATATAGAGTAACGGGTATAGAGCTATAAGTACTTTGGTGGACGACTATTATAGCAAAAAATATTAGTTGTCCGTTGTTGCTTACAAAACTCCACAGGCTTTCCAAGTTCTAATGCTGTTGGTAAACCTTCCACCATTTCAAAGTATAAACTTTTGATACCTGTATGCGAAATTGTGTTAGCTCAGAACATTTGCAATTGGTCAATAATTGAGATATCATACCTTTCTTTGAGTTAATAATTTGGATTGGATTGTTCTTCGAACACTTGTGCATTTCAATAAAAGTGATAAATTTCTCTTTTGATAAACTCATATTTATTTCTCTATTATCAATAACATATGTATAAAGGTCTATAGTGCCTTTGAGATGATTGAATGCTTCTTTTAAATAACCATGTAACTGAGTAAGATCTTCCCAACCATAGGTACTGAAATTTAAAACGATTGAATTTTGGTACTGGAAGTATAAAGTAACTAAAAATAAAAACAGTACATTAATTAACGTAAATGATATATCAAAGTTCTCAATTAATGAAGCGAAGATATTCATACTACTTATTTTTTTATCCTTCTGTAATATTGCTAGCCTTTCTTGCAACTCCTGATTCGATGCAGTCATAGCTATATAACCGTGTATAAGGCACAGTTAATAAATAAAATTATTGCAGAGAAAGCAGTATAGATTTGGAATATTCGAATGCAGTCGTGGTGCTGCTTACCTGTCCTTCGCCCTTGATTTTTTCAATCCATGTTGAGATTTTTTTAGCCAGTCCTCTTTTTAAACTATCTTGTATAAGTTCATTGATATTCAAGCTGAAGAAAATTTCACCATCAACTTTTTGTTTACGAATAATTTTGAAATCATCATTATCTAGTCCTAAGTCTTGCTCGCATAAAAAATATATCAGATCCTCTGTGTTTTTATATCTAACTTCATCGATTGTAGGAAGTGAAATTGTTTTTTCGGTAGAAGTAGACATATTCACGTATTTAGTTTTTGGATAGGACAAAAAAATTTTTTTTAGTAAGAAATAGTCATATATTCTACCTTTTTATAGTTTATACAAACAATTAGATTGTCGTACAATAGGTCACATATTGTTACATGATAAAATAACAATATCGATATTGTATTTTTCCGTTACATAAAGAAATATTTTAATAAATCATGGTCCCTGCATGCAGAATTTTTATTCGAATTTGTTAAAGCGTATTATTATCCCTGAAGAGGATGTCACAGTAAGGCAATATGAATTCTTAAACTATCATTACAGCATTGATTGTCGCATTTCATGACGGAGTAAGAAACTTGAAATTATTAATTATTATGAAATAGTGAAACTTTTACTTATCGCTTCTTTCCTTAAAAAATTATCACATTCACATTGCCTATATATGCTATCTGCATTAGTTACAATCCTCATATTTGTAGTTCTAGTGATTGGCCTGTTTAACCCGGGTGACCCGTCGGGCTGATCCGGATAGACTGACAAGTATTCTCAGCCAATTGCTGATGTTTTGTTTATATCGGGTAAAATAGGATGTATTAAATCCTATTTTACCCAATATAAACAAAACTAGCGATTGGCTGAAAATACCTGTCATCTATCCGGATCAGCCCAACGGGTCACCCATGGGTCAACGGGTCCAATTACTATGTAGTTCTACTCTCTAAAGATATGTATTAATTGGTGATTTGCTAGTCAACCAGTGAGAGGTCATAGTGTAACGTGACGTGGTTTACATATAGAAATTAGGGTTTTGCAAATGTGGGCTGCATCATTCTAAAACTTTTTCGTACTAAGTTAACTACTTTTGGGCTTCTAATTGAAGTTGTAGAGCTCATTGAGACAAATCTAATGGTGGTTGAATCGTTA
>CAJVQC010001335.1:0-10376 GCA_910592285.1 Racocetra persica
TTCCTGTGTCTCTTCATTTAATTAAATAATAGATGGAGTTGGATTTTGAGATGGTTCATGTGGTTTATTGTCAAGTAGAGGAGAAGTTGGAGTTCGATTTGGAGATAGTTTTTCTGTTTCTAGTTCTGATAGTGGAGGGGGTGGATAAAGTTCATCATGATACTTTTAACAATATTGATCGTATTGTTCAAGTTCAGTCTTAGCTTTTGCCATAAGACAATTCCTACAAAGTTCTACAGTTCCTTAAAAGTTTCTTTGTAGATTCTCCATGGCTCTTCATTAGTCAAAGTCAGGATGGCTAGTATCAAATGATTCGGCTAAGATTCTTTGTAATTCATCCGCTTTAGTTAAGATCAACTCAATATGAAGGGCTCTTATAATGAGATTGATTTCTTTGTTAGTATAATCCTGGTTAGAGCGGTCTGTTGCTAGAGGTTCAAAAGTACTAGCAAGTTGTTTACTACTTTCACCTAGTTAGATCTGGGCTAGGTGATAGATTCGACTTTGGTTGAGATCATAGGCATGTCCAGCATTTCTGGTAGATTTAATATAGTGTCTAGCTCAAATCCACAAGTTATAGTTGGGGTTCCATTTAATATCTTTGGCAGCCTTGTAAGCATACAAGTGTTCTAAACCACAAAACCAGGTATTTTCTTTTACTATATCTAGTTTATACATTCTGGATCTGATAAATTCTTTACTACAAACTCGGCACTTAGTGAGAGTTTCTTGTCCATCACCATTGGTAAAGTATTCAATACTTCTTGGGTCATCTTAGTCTAATTCATGATGAAAGTTAGTCTAACAGGCTCTACAGACTAGAGTCTGGTCTAACAATCTAAGATCTTCTGGTCTCTGGGGTACTTTGCATTAACAACAATGATTAACTCTTTTATGTGAGTAGTAGCTTTGCCATTGTTCATTTACTTTATCAAAGGAATATCCATATCTATTTCTTTGGTTATCCAGCTTGATAAAGGCAAGAGAGCAATCAATACTAATATGACCGTATTGATCACATTGGTAGTATTTATTCTGAGGACAGTTTCTATAAAAATGTCTTGGTTGAGCGCAGGTTTTACAAAAATCTCGCTTAGGGACTTGGTAAGAGCAATAGGCAGAAATATGTTCATATTGGTAGTAGCGATGATATTGGTTGTGAGGGTAGTTAGCAAAGCGATGGGTGGTAGAATTGCATCCTCGGCAGGTCCTGGTAGAGGTGCTTGTTGGGTTCTACGTCTGGTTCTGGAGGTCTGAGTAATCCATGGGTTTTCATTAGTGGTTACTACAGGATCAACAGTATAGGCTTCTTTAGAACAAGATATTCTTGTTCAAATTAGGCTAGATCTCTTTCATCGGTTACTATTGATTGAGCTGGCAAAGGTTGGTGTTGTTTATAGATGGTTGGAATATGGATCTTCTTTTTATTCTATTTAATTGTATAGGCCTTGTTTTTCCAATTGTAACTGGCTTCAACTTTTTGTAACCAGTCATTTTTTAAGAGCAAGAAGTAAGATGCAGCGTCTATGACTTTTATATCAAGAGGGATAGTAACTCCTTCAATTTTTACAAGGAGGTTTTTAATAATTTCTAAGGGTCTAATAGAGGGTCCCGTAGCTGATACAATTAAACTTGTAGAGAGGCTTCAATTTTTAAACCAAGTTTCTTAACAACTTTGTGAGAGATCATGCTAATTGCAGCTCCACTATTAACAATAGTATGGTAAGGTCTGTTTTTAAGTTTAATATTACACTTAACAGAAGTAGTGTAAGTTGGTGTCTGTATCTGATTAGAGATACTAGATTCTTCTGTAAGATAACTAGCTAAGGCTGTTCTAATGAATTTATTAACTAAGAATTGTTTAAATTGTTCATAGGTAGAGTTATTAGCTGTATCTGCAGTATATACATTTTGAGGATAAGAAGTAGAAGATCAGCTTCTAGACCTATAGTTCCGATTATAGGAAGAACGATTGTCAGAGCGATATCTATCACGGGATTGACTTCTACTTCTAGATCTGTTTCTTTGATCATAATCTCTGTTTCTGGATCTATCTCTATTGTGAAATCTAGATCTATCATAGGATTAATTATTCCTAGAGAAGTATCTATTATCTCGGCTAGAGGATCGATAGTCATGTGAGTTTCTTTTATTATCCTCTCTTCGGGCACGGCAATCCCTAATAAAGTGTTCTCGGTTGCCACAGTAGTAGCAGGTATTGTCTTGAGAATTATTATTATTGTTATTATTATTATCTCGGTGAGAGAAGTTGTTATTTTCATAATAATAGACAGAAGTGGCAGGTTGTTTTTTAGCAAGGTTGATATTGAGCTTGGCAATTTGTTCAGTAAGGCGGGCAATGGCTTGGTCATTTCCATTACTATTAGTATTATTTTCAGAGGCCATAACTCATTCAGTTTTCTATTTACGTGTCTCTTGTATAGTATGATTCAGATTAGCAGGTTTAGTGGCTTGTATATTCATAGCATATTCTGGTCATAGGCCTTGGATAAAGAATTGAACCAACATGGCTCTAGGGATACTATTATCAGGGTCTACTCGAAGTTGAAGTTGTTTGAAACGGCTAATATAGGTATCAACCATGTTTGTTTCTTGTTTGATTTCAAAAAACTGTTTTTGCCAAGTAGCTTTTTGTCTAGTTGTACTGAACTTTGCTTTAAACAGATGAGTAAAACTGTAAACATGGTTGCTATTTACTACTTGGTCATGTTGAGCATGGTGATAGTGAGTAGGTGCATTGGCAAGACTAGTAAACTATTCTTGGGCATTGTTCTTCATATATACAGCGGCTAATTCTAGTTGTCGAGCAGAGCTCTAGTGGTTGGCTTTAGCAGCACGGTCAAATTTTTCTAACTAAGTTATAGGGTCTTGGGTTCCATCATCTCGATAGAATCTATTTTGATAAAGGACTTTTCACCACCACATCCCAAGGTAGCAGCAACAGCAGTCATTGCTTCAGAAGCAGCTCTAAGTGTAGCGTCAGCCATATCTTCTTCTTGTTCTGGTTCTTTGTTAGTTATGGTAGAATTGGTCTCAGTGCCAGAAGCTTGATTATTATCTTTTTCTAGTATTTCAACAATGAAGTTAGGATCTTGGTCATGGTCTTGGTTAGGTTTTATTAATAATAGCGCAGTAGGGAGTTGTTGTCAGAGTTGAGGAGAAGTATTTAATGGAGTAGTGTTAAGATCTAAATCAGTTTGGGGTAAGCTCCAGATGCAAGAGAAGGGTTAGTAATATTAGTAAGTATGTTAGTAGATATAATATAATTAATAAATTAAGCGAATGGATGAGGTTGGGCTCAAGGAGAGTTAGTTGCAGTGTGAGGAGAAGTATAAGTAAATTCTAAATCAATATTAGCAAAGAGGGAATTAGAAGTATTAATTTGAGGAGGAAATTAAATGTGAGTAGTATTTTCGTCGTAGTCAGAGAGAACAGAGATAGAGTGAGTAGAGATATTTTCTATTTCCTCAGGTTGTAAAGGGTTAGGAGAATGTAGGTTAGAAAGAATTGCAAAATAAGAATTATCAGGTTCACTTTGGGATGTTAAAGCTACAGGTGAACCAAAATCTCTTAAGGCTTTAGCAGTATCAGTAGCAGGATTTAATAGAGAAGAATAATCTGGGTTTTGAATATAAGGGTCAAAGTCATTAACAAGAAAATTTGGAAGTAAATAAGATACAAGGTGATATCTAGTATAGTTAGCGAAGAGAGTAGTGGCTATTTGTCAGAGGTTGTCAAATAGAGTTCTATATTGACAACTAAAAATAATATCTCTAACTAAAGCTCGGACAGAACTATAGTTAGGGTAACCTCTTAATTCAAAATGGGCTATAACTATTATCTGGGTATAAGAAGTTGTAGCAAAGGCTTGTTGATACCATAACCAAAAACTACAAAAAGCACAATGATATTGGGTAGCAGTAAAACACTGTCAACAAGATTCGTCAGGAGCAAGAACTTGGAGGGTATCGTTGGCAAGGCTATTTTCTTGATGTGCTAGTTTGTGTCTTCATATACGTTCCAAATGCAATTGGTGGGCTCGATGCATATAATGCTGTGAGCAATTCTTGGGTTGTAATATTTAAGAGTTGTCTGGTTCTAGTTGTATTTAAAAATCTAATCCTGGGTGGAATTATTTACGCCTACACTTTGGCTTATAAGTAATTCGCGCTTAATCCTTGATTAAAGTTCGCAATAAGCTGCTAGCTCTATGGTTGCTACAAAAGCAGAGGCTTCAAGTGTGCTCTTCTGAGCAAATCTCTTTCAATTTGTTAGGACTTCCAATAGTTGCTACGAAAGCAGAGGCTTCAAGTGTGCCTTTCTGATCAAATCTCTTTTAATTTGTCAGGACTTCTAAAAGAAACTATCACTAGGATAGTAATAGCAGAGGGGGAGGGGAAGAGTCATAAATAAATATCTTTTCAAAGGTTGATCCAACAAGAGGTTCTTTTCAAGAGGGAGAGTTTCTTTTAGAGAGCAAGAATTTTCAATTCAAAGAGGCAGGGTTTCCCTTATAAAGTGGCAAAATTTTTCCTTTCTGCTAGGAGGCACCAAATTAGTACAAGTGGACTGTAGCCTTTTTAATACAGCACAAGTAACAAAGCATACAACTATAGAGCTCCATTGCGAGATTATAGCGATGTGAAAGTGAAATATAACTTCACTAAGGGCAGTTCGTGGAAAGTATATAGTTTAAAGAAAGATATATTTTATTTATAATATAAGACTTTAATTACAAGATATAATATTCCTATAACTAAAGGGTGTCTGTATCTAGAGGGGATGTCTGAGTCTTATCTGGCAGAAAGGGGAAAAGCCAGGTTTATATATCTTTTTCTAAACTAATAAAACTAATATAAATAATAAGAAATGGTAGAAACAGTAGAAATAGTAGAAATAGAAGAAATGGTAGAAATGATAGAAATGGTAAAAATAGTAGAAATTGTAGAAATAGTAGAAATAGTAGAAATGGTAGAAATGGTAGAAATGGTAAAAATAGTAGAAATAGTAGAAATGGTAACCATTCTTTCCATTCATCATATTACGCGAAACTACTTAATAATATTATACAATAATATAATAATACAACAATAAAATATAATAATAATACTAATAATAATACTAAATAATACTAATAATAAGAAATTTAGAAAACTCATTCTATAACAATAAAATAAAATTATTAAGTAAGTTGAAGTTATTAAGTATAAAACAAAAAGAATATTAAGAATTATAATTAAAGTATAGTTGTAATTTTAAAGAAAAAATAAATTAGTAATTATATTTATTAAAAATTATTAGAAGTTGATATTATTATTAAAATTAACTAGTAAGTATTATATATCTTTTAAATTAAAATAATAAGTATAGTTTGGTATAGGATATAAGTAAAAATATCAAATATTAAGATTTTTTATAGTTAGAAGATTATTAGTTAGGATTTTAATTTTTAAAGAATATTTAAAAATATTGTAATCAAGAAAGTTTAGTATATTGAAACATAATAACTATTTAGTTTTAAATATATCTTTGAAAATTTTAAGTAAAGATTATAAATAAAGTTATTGAATTGTATATATATTTTTAATAAAGATATATTATTTTAAAAAGAATTAAATAATTATTCTATAAAAAGTAAGTTGAATAGTTTATATAAATATAAGAGATTTTATATATAAATTTGTTTGCATCTTATTTAATAAATAGATCTGCTTAGTTGTAAAAAGAATAAATATATAATTTGATTTTATAGAGTATAAAAATAATATTTTTAATTAATAATTTGCCAGTCATCTGATACATGATTATAGTATAATATAACACAAATCACTATATAAATCATATATATCTTGAATATAACGTTCACCCAAGGAAAACTTTTTTTATACTAAGTTAATCACTTTTCTGTATTAAGTAAAAATTGTAGAGCTCATTAAAACACATTTAATAGTAGTAAGAACATCAAAACAGTCTAGTAGTTGTTAAAATATCACTAAAAAATTATTGGCTAACTATATAAAATTCTATATAAACAAACTATTATTTATATAAAAATTTTATATAGTTAGCCAAACATTTTTTAGCAATATCTTGACAACTACTAGATTATTTTTAATATTTTTACCACTATTAGATATGCCTTGACAAGTTCTACAATTTTCACTTAATACAGAAGAGCAATTTAACTTAATATGAAAAAAGTTTTTCTTGAGTAAACACCATATTTGAAAAATATATGATTTATATAATAATCTGTATCATGTTATACTATAATCATACACCAGGTGATTGGCAAATCACTAATTAATAATAAATATAATATTCTAATTTTTATTAAAGCTTAAATATATTTAACTTTTTGTAATAATCCTCTAAACAATGCAACAAAAAACTAAACTACAGAAAAATATTATAAGAAGTTCTAAGATAATACTATTTTGGTTCTATTTTTAAGTAAACAGTTGTTAACAAAGCCTGAAGATATAAAACACCAAGAAGCAGATATAACTTGAGCAGTTTTTTTTGGAGTTAAATCTTTGTTTTTGATGAATTTCTTAAGAAATTTGGCATCCAAACCAGAAAATTTATTCTAAGAACTAAACTTATCTTTAAACAAATTGCTATTAACAAAGCTTAAAAGATGTGAAATATCTAGAAACTTAAGTAGTTTTTCTTGGGGTCAAGCTTTTTTATACTGGTAGACTCTCTAAAATATTTAGTATCCAAACTAGAAGGTTTATTTTAGAAGCAAGTAGTAGAATAGCCCTTGCTAAGATAGTATAATCTTAAAGAATCAACTATATGATTATAAAACTTACAGAAAAATCTCATATATTTTCATTGGCCTCTACTTTTTTTTAATAAAAATTTTATAAAAAGTAGACAATTTAGTTTAGCCTCTCCAAAAGATTGATATATTGTTTACTTACCAACTTGGGCAGTATTGTTTATTTTTTTATCTATCACAACAAATATATAGATACATATAGTAGTAGATATATAGATTATGTATCTCAAATATAGTGACTCAGACAAACAATACTCTAAGTCAGTGATGTATATGAATACTGTTTATACATATTTTCTGGATATGAACATATTTAGATACTGTCCAATATCTATGTTTGCATATATGTCCAAACTTATAGATTATTACTTGACATTGTTTATGATACATAACAGACAACAAACGTCTAGCAAACGTTGTTTACCAGATATTGTTCAATATCCAAACATTTGATTGGTCAACAATGTCTACTGAATGTACGTATATATATATATACTAAAATATTATTTACTAAAGCTTAGCTAACTATTGCTTTCAATCACTATAATTAGCCAAATAAAAATAATTTTTTTGTAACTATTTTTATAAAATTTTTTTTTTCGATATTAAGGTAACCTCTTGGCCGTCTCTTTTTATTTAGTTATTAGTTAACCTTTATTGTATAATAAGCTACCCTTTTGGGATAGCTCGTACTATATATATATTTGGAAGGTATATACTAGCCACATATACAACTTTGATTGCCTATTTAAGTAGTTCGCTTATTACTAAGTTCTATACTAGATGTTATACCTGCAACCCAACTAGAGGGTTATCTATTTAAACCTTCTGTAGCTATGGGTTAATCTATTTTAACTAAGCGAGAATCCAGTTTAGACCCCTTATTTTCAGACACTCAGCTTAGGACTTTAAGATAGGCTATCTCTATTGAAAACCCTTTGTTCTCGAGATAAACCTGCTAGAGCTTTCTATACCTACAATTTAGCTAATCTAGACTTCAGTAACTTACGCCGAGTCTGAGAACAAGACTTGTGAGCTGAGACCACTACTATTACCTACTTCTGCTCTTGTAGAGTTCACCTAAACCCCAGTACACACTTTACAGACTATTACTGATTTTAATCACAACAATCTCAAACTACCAATTCAGATAGCCCAAAAGAGCTATAACCTGCTCCTGGTCCCCACAGTTGGGTTTTTTTCCTTCAGTTACTTTCTTGGCAGCCTGGTTGGTAGAGTGCTTTGCCAAATACTTCGGTCTTGTTCAGTTTCGCCAGTTCAATCCTTTATATAGTACTGTCAAAGATTTGTGCTACCTCTTTACTTAGATCTTACCAAATATGTTCTATCATCCTTCTTGGTTTTTTGGGTTTACAATGATCTGAAGGCTTATTTGTATAACTCATGCATTACACAAATGCCCCATGATCTCCTAATCCTGTTGGTATCATCAAGGTTACAAAGATTTCATTCTAATTATTAATCAGATAGCAGTAACGTCATACAGGTAGAATTTTTTGAAATTCGTCACTAGTAGGTTTCGAACCCCCTATCTAGCCAACATATCACTTGAGGTGTGACAATTTAACTACTTCACTAAGTCGCCACACTCTATTTTTATAAATTTTAAAACATCTGACAAAAAACTGACCAACTGAATATTTACCAGTTTGATTAGTTTTGATTCATTACTGAAATCACAAACTTATCAAATTAGCAAATCTTCAGTTAGCCAATTCTTTGCTAGATATTTCAGAATTTTTGAAAATAGCTATAATAATTTTTTTTTCATTATTATTATTTTGCTATATAATGCTATTTTATTTTTTAATTTATATATTTACTTACTTTTTTTAACTAATTTCAATTTTTATTTTTTAAAATTCATTTTTTGGGTTTTTTTTTAATTTATTTATTTATTGTTTTCTTATTAATTTATTTTTTCTATTATTTTTTTTAATTGTAGCAATATCTTTTAAACAATAGTATATGAAAAATTAGGATATACTAGTAAGATAATTAGCAATTATTTAACCATTTAAATTTTTCTAAGAATTTTTCTTAAATTTTATTATTAACACTCTAAACATTAAGTTATTTTTGTGGATCAGAATTTATATATACTTAGCTAATTCAATATAAAGATTTAAGGCTTTACCTTATTTCATCATTTCACTGATAGCTCATTTAGCCAAAAATGATAATTTACTTAAACTTTAATCATAACCTTATATAATTTCAGCTAAATAAGCTATCGCTGAAATGATTGTTATGAAATAAGCAGCATTAGCAAATTTAATCTGCACTCTTTACTACAGGGCTTGTAATAAATTAATAACTACCAAAAGATCTTTGTCTAGCTAACATACTCAACAAGATGGTTTTAAAACTATAAATATTATCAGCTAGCATAAATGTTTTAAAACTTTCTATGCAATATAGACTTTATTCTTTAGACAATCCTAGATCTTGCATACTATCATTTATACCATATTATGAAGTTGTCTAAAATCTAAATATTTAAAAGTAGTTTTAATTATTTGTCTGATAAAGTTTTATAAAGAAATCTATTATCAGTATAGAATCGCATATACAATACAATATTTTATTTGCAGTATATTTAGTGTATAATACCTGATACATATTATTATTTATACAATTTTAGATCAAAGTAATTTTTATACTTACTAACTATTTAATATAAATAATTTAAATCTATAATAGTTTATTTAAGAATATGTCTATATCTGTATAACAACATTGCTATAACTATATAATAGGCTTTGAAAACATAGGTTGTTAGCAAATAGTAAAATAAAAATACAGTCAAACCTCTCTAAATGCAATACAATTAGACTATATTTAAGAATTTAGCCAACAGCTCTTGGAGAGGTATTGCATGTAAAAACATAGAACATGCAGTTATATTTTAAAGAGGCCTGATTGTATTTAGCTATCACAAACATTGTCTAATATCCAAATATTTAATTGGTCAATCTGACAGACATTATTATCTTTGGATATAGACGTGAATATCCAGTCTGGTTTGGTCTATATTTGTATTTATGTCTGCATGATAACACTGCTCTAAGTCTAACAATACAAATTTCTAATCTTTTTATAATATCAAAATCGAAGAAATTATTTTTACTTCAGCTTTAAGAGTTTTCTGCTTAGATATATTAATTATATAAATTAGTATAAAGAATAGTTTAAATAGTAGTATATAATTTTTATAAAGTCTAATACAGGTTTATAATTGTAATTATCTAATATAAGTGAAAGATTATATATTTAGTTTAGTTTTTTTAAAATTCTCTTACCTTTTTTATTTCTTATTTGTTTTTTTATATATATTTTTCTATACTTCTATTTTGTTTTATAAAACTTTTTTTTTCTTTTACTTCTTTACAAGAAGATGTTATCAGATTAGTGATATTCTATTGTAGAGCAGTAGCCAGATGAGCCTTCTAAAAATATTATCTTAAGTGATCATATTTCTCCTAGTATAGTAGGTTATCTAAAGATATGTGTAGATAATCAGTTAGATTATATAAGATAACTACAA
>CAJVQC010001336.1:0-10374 GCA_910592285.1 Racocetra persica
ACCCACCAATCATATTCAAATGAAAATATGAAAAACTTTATAATATTAAAAGAAGGCAAACCTAATTTAATAAATGATTATAAACTAATCAAATTACTCGAAAGATATGAAAATAACATACCAGAATTAAAAATTGTTATACATGCCTCTATGGGATTAACAATAAATGACAAACCCCAATATGATAGCAAATATAACTGGAAAATAGCCAGAATAATAGAAGAAATAAAGCACATATGACAAATAGAAAGTAAAGTATATGTATTATATGTAGGCATATCAAATACAGGTAAAGATACAAGAAAAAAAGTACAAATTAAGATAAACCTTAAGGAAATACTTAGAAAAACACACGACACCAAAGTAATAATATTACTAAAAAACTCTGCATCGAATAAATGCTATGGAGCTAATATGGAAGAGCTCTTATAAATAAAAAAAAGCATTAAGAAAGAATTACAACACTTTGAAGATGAAAATGAAATAAGGTACCAAGAATAAAGTTGTGTTTTGACACACAATACTATTTCGCGCAGGAGCCGGCAGATTTATAGAAGACTACAAAGAAGTCTTAGACAGATATGAAAAAGAAATCTATCTAATATACATAAATAATGTAATGAAAGAAAAGAAAATAAACAGGCCTGACGGAGCATGTACAATAGTAAGGCCTACTGCATTTGGCTCTGGCCAAGATATATATGCACCATTACTGAATAGACAATTACCACAAGAAATATTCGAAATGATAATAAAACACCCAAACACTAAAGCAACTATATTAGAAACACCTGGAAAATGAAACACAAAAAGAAGAACAAATATCTGAAGTATATATATTTAGAAAATATGCAGGTGATCTAATAGCTGAAGACAAAGAATTATATGCATCAATCGAAGAGCGAGTAGATGCAATGTTACAAGACTTTACACTAAAAAATTTACTACCAAATATAGATATAATAGATCTTACAAAATAAATGAACTGATTAACTATCCAAGATAGGGAACACTATCAAGACCCTAAAGAAGAAAAGTCACAAAAAAGAATTAGAGAACAAAAACGAAAAAGAACTTTACAGATAACAAATAAATTCTTAAACAAATATAGAATTGAAGAAGTTACTAAAAAGAAAAAGGCTTCACCACCAACTACACCAAAAAACTTAACAATGATATTAAATAAAAATATAAAAGAAATAAAAGACAAAAAAGATAAAGAAATTCAAAATGAACAATTTGTAAAAGATTTAGAAGAATTAATGACAGAAATAACTAATATAGAAAATGAGTATGAGGCAATCCAACGGATGCCAAAAAATAAACTTGAGAAAGTGTATCAACAAATACAAACTATACCAACATTACCCAAGAAATTAGAGAAATTCAAGATAATGAAACACCCAGAGAAAAGATTTATACTTTCTAAATTGGCATAAAGAACAACAAAGCTAACGAAACTATATTATAAGGCTAAATAGCTGAACGAGAAAAGAATTACTAATATACATATAATGATGCTATACAAATACAACCTCAGCAATTTGTAAATATGCCTATGGCAGATAAACAACTAGTCATGCAACAACTAGTAGAAGAATCCAATAGTAATAGAAATCCTAAAAAACAAGAACAAGCTAGACAAAGGTACTTTGACAATCTTATGATGAAAACAAAGAGATTTGACCATGTTAAACAAATTCAAAAGCAACAACAAAAACAAAGTAATATAATAAAAGATGAAGATTCAGATAGTATAAAATCTGACAAAGAACATCAACAAAAAAATGATGAATTCTTCAAACAGTACTATGAAGGACAAGATATTGTAAACCCAAACCAGTATCAAACAATATATATACAAGAAGAAAACATATCAGACCTAAACTTAGGAGAAGAAAGTGAAACACAAGATATACCACTACCTTCACCAAGATATACCCCACAAATAACACCTTCACATTCAAAAACACTATCAGTAGATTTAGAAAATATAATGCTACCAGATGCTTCACCACATCCTATAACTATAGTACCTGCTTCACCAAAGTCAACTATTAAACGATTCTCAGAAACTGTATTATCATATATACCAAAAATACTATTTTTAACAAGAAAAGATTCAAATCAGGATTTATGAAAAACTGCAATGAAAGATAATGCTACAGTGCAATTGCACAAACCAACCTTACAAATGGATAACATGCAAAACAATAAATTCACCATACCACCAATAACTGCTGAATTCAAATGATAAAGACAAATATCATTTACCAAAAGACATGAACCCAAAACATCCAAGTCACAAGGAAAGATAAAAGAACCAACTATTGAAAAACAAAACAAACTAAAAGTAGACGCATTTAACAAACCTTTTAAAAAAATGATAGCTGACGTAGACCAGCAACTAAGAGAATCAAATTATAAATCACCTATGAATCACCAAGTGAATCAATAGAAGTATCACCCAAACTAAAACCAATAACAAATTGACTATCAACACCAGTTCCTAATAAAGGTGGAACCACATATAGTTACAATATTGAACTAGATTCTGTAGAAATACAATATAAACCAATAAAAATGAATGTAAAAACTATAAAATTACACAAAGCCTTAGCATATATACCAAATAAAATAAGATGACATATAATACCAACAATTGGAAAAGGGCAACCTGTTTATACAAATAAACAAGTAACCGTAAAACCATTTACATAGCAAAATATAGAAATAATTAATCCGAAAAAAGGAAATGAAAACTTAATTAAAAAACCAGTGCATATTGCACAAAACAGATTAACTATCCAAGACGGATTAATCTGAGATTCGACAAATAAAATACAAATATTTAATTGGACGAATAAACCAATCAAAATATCTAGCAAAACACATATAGGAAACATAGAAAAGTAAAAGAAATCTTTGATTTTCAACATAAACAACATAAAGACGACTAGAAAAATAAAGAAAAAAGATTAAAAATATTAATCAAAAATACTGACCCATAGTATAGAAAAATGTTTGAACTATTGTTCAAAAAATATGTAAAAACAGTATTTAGAATGAAACCAGAAGAAGCAACTATATTTAATTCTAATTGGCAATCCACCTGAGACCTGAACAAAAATTTTTTTTTTATATATAAATTTTACTATAAGTGCGAATGTGCAGCACCCTATCTAAAACTTTTTTTTTACTAAGTAAATCACTCTTGGGCTTCTAACAAAAATTGTAAAGCTTATCAAGATGTATTTAATAATGAAAGAGCATTAAAATTGGCCTAGTAGTTTTTGAATAATCTTTAAAAACTTCTTTTTCATATATAAAAATTTCTTTAAAAAAAATCGATTTTTTTTAAAGTTTATATGTAAAAAAAAAGCTTTTTAAAGATTTCTCAAGAACCACCAAGCCAATTTTAAAGTTCTTTTATTATTAAATGCATTTTGATGAGCTTTGCAACTTCTGTTAGAAGCCTATGAGTAATTTACTTAGTAAAAAAAAAGTTTTTGATAGGGGCGCTCACATTCGCACTTATAGTAAAATTTATATATAAAAAAAAAATTTTGTCCAGGTCTCAGGTAGATTGTCTACTAAAAAATTTACACCAATAAGCTTACCACTTAACACTCTAGAAGAACAAATATCTAGAAGTGAAAATCACGAATAAGAACATGACCATTAGATCCAGAAGCACAAAAGAAAGCTGATAAACTTTATGAAGGCCTAATTAAAGATAAATATATAGAACCATCAACATCAGATTGGACATCACCCCTTGTGATAATTAAGAAACAAGATGGAAGCTATAGAATAGCATGTAATTACACCAAGCTTAATAAATATACAAAAGATGACCCTTTTGAAATACCATATATAAATACCTTTTTATAGAAAATTGTGCAGTATAAATACTACACCACAGTAGATTTTAAAGCAGCATATCACCAATTCTCATTACCAGAAAAAGAATGAGATAAAACAACTGTATTTTTTCCAACCAAAGGAAAATATAGGTAGACAGTACTACCTATGGAATTGAAAACAGCACCTGCATATATGATGAGATATATGTATAAAATTTTTTCTTACTTACTGTTCATAGCAGTGTATATGGATGATGCAACAGTATTGGCAAATAGCCCTGAAGAACTTTTTAAGAATCTCGAAATGGTATTCGAGAGCATAAAAAGAGCGGGCATGGTATTAAAATCTGAAAAATATTCATTTTGCTTAACTGAAACAAAAATTTTAAATTATTTGATATCATATGGAAAAATACAATCAAACCAAGTTAAAAAAAAAAAAGCAAAAAAATTAAAAATTCCTAAAGATATAAAAGGAGTATGACAATTCACTAGATTCATAAATTACTTCAGAAGTTTTATTAAAGACTTCTCGAAAATTGCAAAACCAATATATGACCTTTTGAAGAAAGATGTACCATTTAAGTGGATACTCGAGTATCAAAATGCATTTGACAAACTTATTAACTGTGTAGAAAACATTATAGCATTAACCTATCCAAAACCTGGATACCAATTAATAATAGAAACAGATATGTCAGATAACTCTATAGGTGCAGTGTTAAAACAAGTTAGCCCAGAATTAATGTATTACAAAACCAAAATGAAAACACTTGAAGACAAAGAAGATTATTGGACTAAATCTCAAGAAGAAGTAATAGAATTCGGATTAATGAATTTAACTGAGTCCCAACAAAAATAGAAAAGCATGCAAAAAGAAATGTACATGATATACACATATCTTACAAAATAGAAACCATATATAGGAACAAGACATGTAATAGTACAAACAGATAATACAGGAACAATACTTAAAGAAGGAAAAATACCAAGAAATTCAACTATTAAAAGATGGTTAATAGAACTGCAAGACATGAAATATACAATAGACAGATCTCTAGAAAAGACAACACAATGGCAGATTGGTTATCACGACACTTAGAACAAATAGAAAGAAAGAAAAATATTCTGCTAAACTTAACAATTGAACCGAAACACGAGTTACGAAAAGACTTCAAAGAAAAATCAGAAAAAGTAGAAAAAGAAAAATAGAAAAAAGGCAAAAGCCCAACTCTACCTAATAATTTATTAATCACTATAATCACCATCGGAATATAGAGTATCACTCTGAGTTAAATCACAATAATTATACATTAAATCATCTATAGTATATATACAACTACAATAAATAAAATTACAATCTCTACAACGAATAGCTTCCCAATCGAAGCCTGGATCTAAATCTATATATAATTTATCTTATCTTCAGAAATCTTTATTACGGATGAAGGACTATTAGAAAAAGAAGAATTAGAGCAAGAGCTTGACTCATCACCTTTAGAAAAATCATCTTGACAAAAATTACTATCTACCTGAATAGTTAAAAAATTATTTAAAGAGGAAGTAGTTTCCTAATCACAACCTTCGCTAGAAACACTACATATATTAGTATCGATAGAAATAATATAATCTGTTAAGAATTGACCAAGAGTAATTTCTTCCTCAAACCAATAATTATTAAGAACTTCTTTAAAAAAGTAACCCTTGAAGTCTTCATTATCATACATGACCCACTTGAAAGAGTTAATATCAAACTTGAAGGAAGGATCATAAGCTCAAATATATTCAGAAGTAATATTCTGAAGAAAAGAACCTATATGGTAATCACTATAAGTATTCCATATATGTTCAGCAAGTGGATAGGATATGACGATATCCTTAATATAAAGATCAATATGAAGATGATCATAATCACTAATTGAAAGATTATTTGAAGATATTGTATAAAGATTTTTGTAGATTTACTTTGATGTAGGCTATTGTATAGAAGGATGCAGCTATTCAAATTATTTGTTGAAGTTGGTAGATAGATGAACTAAGCAATAGTATATCATCTATATATGCTAGGATAAATGTTGATGCAGATTTAATTTTGTGTCTTATAGGATTAAGTTGTATAGACCATTGGACTGAAGAAATATATTCTTTGTATTTATAGTATATATAGTTAATTAGTAGATCATAATAAATATGTCAAAGTAGAGGTGTTATAGTTTCTTCTTGGTCAATATTGTCTTTAACAGTATATGGTAGTGTGAGTCTGAAGTTGGTAATAACTTGGTTGCATTAGTTATGTAGAAGGTTTTGTATAATATTGTTAATTGTAAAGGCATTTTAAGCCTTTGGAGAGCTTTAACAAGAAGGTGTAAATTGACTGAGTCATATGCTTTACTCATGTTTTGTGAAAGTATCTATATATGTTTTTTGCTATATTTAGTATCTTCTATGAAGTTGTTAAGTATGTATATTGGGTTGTTTGTTGAGTCGTCTAGAAGTACAATATAGTTATGTAGGTTAAGTATAGTGTGTATTGTAAAAATCTTTTTAATCAGTTTGTAAGAATTTTAGTATAGAGTTTTTTAATATACTTTATTAGACTGATTGGTCTGATATTATTAAGATTGCTATCAAATTGAAGTTTTTTAAAATAGGATATATTCTACTGTCTTTTCATTGTTTAAGAATATTTTAAGTATTAATACATCTGTTAAGAAGTGTAGTAATAGCCTATAGCATATTAGATCCAATATGTTTAATCATTTCATAGCTTATTCCTAATAGTTTGCATGCTTTATTATTGGGTAGTTGTCAAATTGTTTGTATAACTTCTTCTATACTTATTTCTCTAAATACAGAGTTATACTATTCTGTGTTTATTTCTGGTTTGGGTTGATATTTAGCTTTTCAATTCTAGTTAAAAATTGTGTTATTATAAGGATAGTATGTTGTCCATTTATTATAGTGCTTATAAATATATTGTTTAATTTTATTTGGGTTGTTAATGATATTTGTATCAGTTTTAATATTCTCAAAATTTATGGTGTCTCTATTTTGATTAAGTATACTGTTTTTCATTTTTGTTGAATTAGTAAGTAGTTGGTCACATCTGTTGTTAGTAGCTAGATTGATATATTGTCTTAGATATTGTGCATTTTCTAGATTTCTTGCATTATATAAGGTTTTTCAGTATTTTTTAGTTTCTTGTACCCATAAGGTAAGATCAGATTGGTTATGTGGTGGGTTATTGATAGTAAAGTTGTGCTTGGTGTTAATATTACTAATTAGGTCTAAAATATTGTCTGGTAGTGCAATATTATATGTAAAATAATTTTGAACCTGATGTATTAAATATCCAATTGTTTTAAGATCATTATAGAGTTATGTTGCTTTAGGGGTAAATGTGTGAAAGAAGTTTTTTGTTATAACTTTCTTGTTGAAAATATGTTGGTATGCTGCATTGATAATACAAGTATATATTTTGTGTCATGATTTTCAAAGCTTTCTGTTGTATCAATACTGGTAAGAACTCCCTATAAAAAAAGTTTGTTCAGTTATTGTAGGCATTGTCCAAAAAATGTTCGGAAAGGAGTCAATTTTCCAAACAGGGTTTATTTTTGTACTGTTTTCATATCGATGTTTGTACAGGATATAAAAATAGGAAATTTTTGATTTAAAAATTATCGTATAAAAAATAGATAAAAGATTTATGAAAAATATATAATAATCTGAATATCCAATAAACATCCTTTAAAATGTTTAGAACAGAGTTGATTTTCTGAACAAAAAATCGAATAATTTCAGAATTTTCTGAACAATTCCAAGAGATTTTTTTTTATAGGGACTTGGTGTATAGTTATATTTGTATTAATTTGGTTTGTGAAAGATTCTTAGTTTTCTTTGGACATTGATTTGTAATTAAATACTCTTCTTTTGCATTTGGATTTTTGATTGATTTAGAATAGTGCAAATAGAAATATTTATATTGAAGTCAAAATTTGGTGATTACTATTTGTAGAGGATGAAGAATTGTTTATTTCAAATTTATGCAAATATAGTATTAATATATCACTGCCTATATATAATTAATTCTAGTTTGGTATCTGCTGCTTTGCTAGGTATACTGTAGATTATTTGTATGATTAGCTAGGTTGTACATATTAGTGCTGTATAAATAGTTGAGCAATTGAAACTTAGTAGCTGATGATATGATTGTATCAGTATTTGTATTAAAGTTATCAAAAATTATTAGATATAGATTTAGTGTAATTGCTTGTTGCATCTATAATATTACTTTATTTTGTATTAGTCTGTGATTTGTAGTATTAGTTAAGGAGAGATAAACAAAGATAATTCTAAATTTGTGATTATTTTTAAAAAATAAATATATTGTAATTGCACCATCAGAGTGAGTAAAAATGTTATAAATATGAGATTTGAATTGTTTTTGGATTATGATATATGTACTTTTTTTAGTATCAAGTAAATTTGACCAGTAGTATGAGTAGTAATCTGTATTGAAAAATTTTGTATCTGTATTATTAGAGATTTTTGTTCAGTAAAACTAACTATATGCAGATTGTGGGTTAGATAGTAGTCTTCTCATAGGAGTTATTTCTCTAGCATATTGTATTCTTGTATGTTGTGAGTAGCAATATTTAAGTGTAGAGAGGAATCAGGGTTTTGTAAATAGTATTATGAGTAGATATAATAGGTAAATATATTGATTCTGTTTCATTGTCTAAAAATAAATTGTTTAAAATATTTGGTTCATTAAACAGATGAGTTAGAAAAGCAGAATATATTGTAGTATAAGATTTGAGTAGGTTTGTAGAAATTTCTCAATTGTATTTATAGTTAGTTGGGTATAGTTTTAAAGTATAGAAAAAATATATATGCTTCACAGTATGAATTATGTATAGAAAATATTAAATTAGGTTTGAAGTTTGGTAATATATTTTGTTGTAGGTGTTGAATAAATGATGTGATTGTAGTTTTAGTTGTTATTATTGGTAATTTATAAAATTGTAAAAATTTGTTATAAATTGTTGACAAGTTGCATAATTCTAAAGATGTTAGTCACAAACTTGTCAAATTAATATCTTTTATATGGTCACTCACTATATACCTGGTTCTTATGATTTCCAAAGAACTTGTAATCTGCCCTGTATATTGGAGCTGATTGTTATTATTATAAGTCTTTAGATATTACACATTTGTTTATATCATATATCACATATAAAATATAAATATTTATAAAAACTACTTAAATATAATTATCTTATAATATAGTAATCAAAATTTAATAGTTTTAGTACTATTTAATCTATCTTATTGAGATAAATCAAATAGTATCAAAATCATTGAGTTTTGATTACTGAATTACAAAATATTGTAAAATTTGTTATTTTTAGAGTAGCAGATCTTTGCAGAATTGCACTATATTTATTTTCCTGATGTTGTATACTTTATGATATAATAAAGATATATATACTATATTTTTAAATTCTTATTATAAGATTCTATATAAAAATTTCTAGTATTATCAACATTTAAGGATAGAATTAGTATGATTATATAAGCTTCTAATTCTACAATTCTCTTAAATTCCTTTTTCAAAATTTTTTTTTAATATTGTTTTCTTTTTAGTATTCATTTTTTTAAGAAAGATATTCTTAACTGTTTTTTAAGAAACAAAACTATTATTTTTATTAATAGAAGAACTAGTCTCTTAATATAGTAAAGTTTTAATATAGTAAAGAAATTTAAATTACAAAATTATTAATCTAGATATAGAGCTTTTATAATGAGTATATTTATAATAAGTTCCAGGAATAATATAATAAAAATTTTTAAATTTTATTTTGCTTAATATAAAGAGTTATGGTTCTTAAGAAAATATAGTAATTGTTGTAATAAACTTATACTTAGAATAGATAATTTGTTACAAAGTTAACTATTTATAGTATTTAATATAGTTAATATAAGCTATAAAAAACTTTACTATAACAAGAACAAGATAATTATTTATTTAATCTGTTTTCTTTTTTTACTTAAATTAACAATATATAGATTAGTTTTTATTTTTTTGTTAAATATAAACAA
Organism: Racocetra persica; assembly: GCA_910592285.1. Taxonomy (NCBI): domain Eukaryota; kingdom Fungi; phylum Glomeromycota; class Glomeromycetes; order Diversisporales; family Gigasporaceae; genus Racocetra; species Racocetra persica. The sequence goes on from CAJVQC010001336.1 coordinate 9,969, forward strand.
ATACTTTACTAAAACTTGCAAATTTGCAACTTTAATGCTACTTGTAATTAGCTATAAAGTAGCTATAAAGTAACTATATAGTTACTTTATAGTAATTACACTTTATATTTCCTATAAGTTAGCAATATGCCTACTACTACTTACTATTATGTTACTACTATTTTACTACTATTTTACTATACTTTTACTATAATTTTACAAAAAAGGTTTTAATAAAATTGTAATAAAAATATAGTAAAATAGTAGCTTTATAAAAAATTTAAAAATAATTTTAATAAAATTATAGTAAAAGTATAGTAAAATAGTTGTAAAATAGTAGTAAATTTTAGTAGGTGTATTGCTAACTTATAGTAAACATAAAATGTAATTACTATAAAATAACTATATAGTTACTTTATAGTTACTT
>CAJVQC010001337.1:0-10374 GCA_910592285.1 Racocetra persica
ATTACTATGCTAACTTCTCTAAAACAAAAAGGGATTTTGATCATTTTCAATAGTGGAGTCCTACAACACTAATAATAAAATAATGTAAAATTAAATTGACTTAAACAACCAATCACACATATATTAAAACTGATGAGAGATTATATCCATCACAATTGAATCCAATATAAATAGTTTAATTTGTGATTGGCACTGTCTCTGCTGTTGTAGAAGCCACATCTTTTGGCAAAGGACAATAATTAAAAGTTTCCTTGTAAAATTTTGATGTAGAAAATCTTAGATCCCAAGGTATCACAAATTAATTACAAACTATTTTTCTCACGTAAAAGAGCGTATAAAATATCAATCTCCAAACTACTACGTAAATCTACCGTTAATAAAAATTTTATTGAATTCCTCTTAGCACCCTTTAAAATAAACCAATTTTTTTTACTACCTTAACATTAATTAGTGTAACTTATAAAAAAAAAACGCACTATTACTTAAAAGGATAAAAACAGTTCATTAATATATACGTGTATATTTTTTTTATTAACATATATTTAATATACCGGGTTGGTGAAAAGTAACTAAACAGTGACCTTTTTTTAAACTATTGATTATCACTTAACGTTTATATCAGTATTACGTAGATATAATAAATAATTATAGAAGTTCAATATTAACGGAGATAGTAAAATAGGTCTCTGTTCAGTTATTTTTCACCAACCTGGTATATATATATATATGTCAGTCACACCGGATTTGTGCGACTCTTTTGCTAACTAGGGTTGTTAATGGGTTGACCCACTCCACTAAGGCGACTTGAAATTAAAACCTCGTTTAACGTTATTTTTTTTCGTATTTATAAAGGGAGGGAGGGATGAAAATTAAACAAACATAAAAATTAAACATAGTATATCGAGAAATCCCGGACGTAAAACCGAAAAAACCCGACTGCTATGCTGGCGATCAAATTTTCATTTCTATTTGTTTAATTTTTGGGGGGAACCCGGAAGATGGAGGGGGGGGATAACGTTAAACGAAGTTTCAACTTCAAGCGGCCTAAATTAGACTTAATCCAATGTTTTGCTCCGGGTTGTTCCATAGTTCAATAGTACACCGAGTTGCTTCAGGTTGCTCCCACGGGTTGGTTCTACTCCGGAGCAAGCTACTCCATTTTAATGCTAACTCACAAATATAATCCCTCACAGTTTAGATCAAAATAAAAATCGTTAACTTTTCAAATCTTGCAATTTGATTGGTCAATCCACACTGGCACTTAAACATATTTGAACCTGAATTTTTTTTTTTTTTACAGGTTCTAGCTTACCATGTCGCGTCTTTTAAAACAGCAGGAACAACGTCAGACGGTTATTGATGGAAAAGAAAATGCGTTGCGTAACATAACCAATAAAACTCCCCAACTTAAGACAGTTGTCACGGCTCAGCAGGCGAGAACGCCTGTAAATGCGTTGCGCGACAAAACCAATAAAACACCTCAACTTAAGGCTCAGCAGGCGAGAACGCCTGTAAATGCGTTGCGCAACAAAACCAATAAAACTCCTCAACTTAAGGCTCAGCAGGCGAGAACGCCGGTAAGTGCGTTGCGCGACATAACCAATAAAACACCCCAACTTAAGACAGTCAAGCTTAATAAAGATGGATATCATGACACGCCAGCAGTCACAAAGCAACAAAAAAATTCAAAAGGCACGTTAAGGGATCGAATAGTGAAAAAATCTACATTAAAAGATAATGTCGAAACTAGAACAATCGAAGAAATAAATGAAGCTAAGAATGAGCTAAAACTAAAAGAGGAAGATGACGTGCCCGAAATAGAATATTGTCCATCTCCAATCGAAGGTTTGTAAAAACTTTAGAGTTTGGAACCAGGTTTATTTTTTCGTATATTAAAACCGATTAAAATCGGTTTAATATATCCTAGTAGGGGATAGGTTAAATATTTGGATAACAGAAATTTGGTAATTTTCATTTAAAGAACTACCCTACGAACCATTGGATGAAGATCTTAAATTCGATTGGGATGCATTACGACACCCACCTAGTGTTACTGCGTACGAGTTTGAAAATATAAAATATGATGAACTACCATTTCCAGAGATTGATCCAGATGATTATAAGTCCAGAGAGGTCATTGATGATTATGGCAAGTAAAAACGATTTTTTTTACGCCTTCATTAATATAATATTATAATATAAATCTACTAATTTATAACCGGATCTAAAGAATTGTACGGATTTGATAAAGTTATATTCACCGATTATGATCTAGGAGACGAAAGCATAAATGAATATGAGATTTTTCAATTTAAAAGTGCCCGTAGTTAAATAAATTGATGAATATGTATTACAGTGCGGACAACCTAGTCCAATAAATGAAATTTTTAGCCGCCAAATTTAAATTTTAATTTTTATATATATGTTACGACCAAATTTGAAAATCTAATATATTACTAATTTAATATAGCATGTCCTTATATAGGGGTAGTGATAGGAATCGACTGAAATTTTATAGTCAACTAATCAGTCGACTAATTTTATGACTAGTCGACTAGTCGTATAATATATTTAAATAGTGATGGGAATCTATTGAGTCAACCAATCCCAATCTGAAGGTTGGTTGACTATTGGTATAAATGTCTTCTATGGATATGATTTCGAAATATTTAGGATATTTATTAAGAAATTTGCTCAACCGAAACCGTATTTTATGTTCGTTTATCATTATTGTTACTTTGTAGTCGATTAATAAAATTTAGTTGATTAGTTGATTTTAGTCGACTTAGTCGACTAACATTTAGTCGATTCCTATCACTATATAGGGGTTTCCATTGCAGTTGCTATAAGTTGACACTAAATTTTATATATGAATTTATGTAAAAAAAATCATTAAATTTTAATTTATTTTAATATATATAAATATATATATAGATTTTTTTGAAATTTTAAATTTATATTTTTTAATATTTTATAATCTTTTGTTTAAAGCCTTGTTTTTTTAATCTCTTGTAGTTTAAAATTAATTTTTTATCAAAGTTAATATATTTTTTGTTTTTACAACTTCTGTAAAGTTAAATCAAATAATTTATTTATTTAAAGCAATTATATTATTTTTAGATAAAATTGTAGTAAAAGTTTTTTTGATTTTTGATTATCAAAATTTGATAGATTTCCAAAATACTTAGAGATTTGCAAATTGCTATAACTAACAATTTTTATATTTGTATCTTTTTTTTCATTGTATTTACAATAAACTTTTTATTTATTCTAAAAACACTTTGATATATATAAAAATAATATATATATACATATTTAAAAAAAAACTAAATGTTTTTTTGCTATTTACTTGCTTATAACTTATTGACACATTCTTCAAAGCATAATATCCTTGCAACTAACATTAGCTCATTGGATGCAGATGAACCAGATCAAATATATTTTATAGAGATTCCTTGTATGAAAGAAGAATTGTAGTAGATTGTTTCTTTAAACTTTACAATACAGTTGAATAATCTTTTAAAAGGCAAATACCCTTTCATAATATAAAAAAATTATTTGAATGCTCATGTTTGTAAAAATATAGATGACTAAAAGTTTTCTCAGTTTTGCAAAAGTGGGCAAACTTGTAAGGAATATTATTCTAGTGTTTTGGTCCACTAAACTGCAACAATGCTAGAAGTTGTTGTTTTGTTATTTTTTACATTTGATGTTTTGAAAGATACTATTCACTCTTCTAATTTTTTTTCGTTAATATCTTTATTAAGAGATACTAATATAGTTTTTTGAGAATTGCTATAGCACAAATAAAATCTTGAACTCATTAGTGTTTAAGATAAACTTCAGAAATAACTTGGTGCTTTGAGACATCTTAAAATCTTGATGCTTTGAGTATTTTAATATATTGTAATAATATTATAAAAGTTTATATTTTGATCGATATCATATTCATATCTTTAATTCCAAATATCTTGTATTTACTAATTTTTTTAAATTTTTATTGATTAAAATTATTTACCAGTTTATATATTATTTTTTAATTAAATATAATATTTTGAAGTTTAAAATTAATATTAATAAATAATATACTAAAATTATATAAAAAAATTTTTTTTGTTAATATTTAAAAAATGATTTCTTAGATAAAATTTTTTAAAAAAAACAATTATTGCTTTGATCTTCATATAAATGCTGTTAAAAAAAAATTAAAAATTCTGTCTTTTAATTATATTTTATGTTCAGTTTATTTTTTGAGTACTATCTAGAATAAATCTATCATTAGACTTTCAATTATATTTGTAATAACTTATTACAAAATATAATTAAAATTTAATAATAGATTTTTTTTAAACAGTACTCAGGAATAAACTAAATACAAAATATAATTGAAAACCAGAATTTAGATTTTTTTCTTGACAGCACTTATATTATATCTGATCTTATATTCTGATTGGCCAAAATCAAAAACTTGTGCCAATTTTGATGATTTATCTTTTAAAGCAAAGAAACCTTTATTTAATAAAAATTTCTTTAACTTTTAAAAAATTATTTTAACTAATCATATAAATGTTTTAGGTAGATTAAATTTTTATCTTAAAAGATATAATAAAAAATTGATCACTTTTAGTAAAAGATTAACTTTGAGCTACAATTGATTAAAAAACAAATCTTTTAACAAATAATTATAAAAATGTTAAAAAAATTATATATTTAAAATTTTAGAAAAAATTTGTATATATTTTTTTTTTGAATAAATTAAATTTTAGTATTCTTTTTATATAAATTATAAAATTTAGTATGTATATCAACTTATTTGACCAATAAGTAACAGAATATGTTCTGTGACTGATAATCAATTTAATATATAAAGTGGCCAGATTTAACATATAGAGCGCCAAATTTAGTGTAAAGTGGCCAAATTTGCTTGTTTAATAGTATATTTTAAGCGGCCAATGCTTGTTTAATTATAAAATTGCCTCACTATTTTATTAAAAAAAATAAATTTAAACCAAAAATTTAAAAATTATGTTTAACTGGTATGGTTTTAATGTTCTATTAAAGAGATTTTTTGTTTACTTTTTTTTATAAATAAGGATTAACATTTTGAAGTTATTCAAATTTATTTGTCGAGACTAGGTTGTCTGCACTGTACAATTGAGAAAGCATCGCACAAAAATTTTTAAAAAAAAGAAAATTAGTAATACGTACTTACGTATTGCAGTCAATTGATAGCGCCATTCACATGTTCATAGTCATTAAAGTCATTTTTCTGAATTATTTCACGAGTTTTAGAGTTCAGGAGTATGGCCACATAATGTTCAATCAAGATAAGACAAATAATTTTTTTTATTAAAATAAATGCAAACGTACAGTTTATCATCCGAATTAGTGGAGAATGGGCCATTTCAACAGTTTCCACCAGGTGCAAAGCTGTGCCGCCATCGTGATCAGGAAAACTTACGTCGACATCTTGAGACAAGAGGAATTCAACGAGTTCGATGTGATTATAAAAAGTAGCAGCAGCTAATGACATGTAATCATTTTGATCTTTAAAATTCCGGTAGATAAGAAGACATTTGCAAACTATAAAGAGAAATTTTTGAGAAATAAATACTTAAAAATTGACGGATTAATAAAATACCTTGATGCACTCTATATCACTATTACTTTTGTAACAAATATAAATTTCCGATTTTTTTTAAAAAAGAAACCTTTTTTGTTAGAAGTATTTTACCAGCAGCAACCCATATGTTATTACACCATTCATGGTTGTTTATTATACTTGTATTACTATGAGATTACAAATTTAATGTCTTGATTTTTATAACATACTTTTAAATAAATCCAACTGGTCAACTTTTTTTTAAATTTCATATGTAAAATTTTTATTTAAAAACCCACCTAATTATTAAAACAAATTTGACCAGGTCAAGTTATAAAAACCAATTAATATATATATATAGACTTTTGCAGTCATGCCGATATTTTTATTAGGAATTTATAACAAAAAGCTATTTTTTCCGTGCTTACAAATATCAGCTCACTCGGTTATTTCAAGTGTGATCTGCTACGTATACGTAGTAGGATTTTACTTATTGCCAGCATAGCCTAAATTTAAAATTTATCAGAATTATAAAGACATGGATGGAGTCAATAGAAAAAAATTTTTTTCCAAGTTTTCTTAACTTTAAACTTAAATATCTCAACTATCTAATTAAATTTAATAAATTTTAATGCTATATAATTTCAAGAAAAATTATCAAATTCAATTAGATAATTAAGATATTTCAATTTAAAAATTAAAAAAAATTTTTACTAAAAATGATTTGTTCCTTTCTTATTGACTCCCCCCATATCGATATTTCTCATAGACACATATTTGAAGACAACATTTATTAATCTAAAATAAGTATTTAAAATAAGGGGGAAAAAAAAGGGTTAAAAAAACATAAGAAATGCTAAATAAATGAAAATAAAAATATAAAATCAAAAATGTCGGAAAAAAGTAATGAGTTGTGTCGAAAAAGTGAACGCCAGGAGAATTATCGCCAAAAAAGCGACTGCTGAGGAAATAAAAGTTGGAACCCGATATTATTAAATTTATTCGATAACGATAAAATAATTGGATAATTAAACATATGTTTAATTAGTAAATTTGACAGATGTTTAATTAATTTTTTTGGACATCGTTCAATGCCTAAAGATCCAAAACTTATCTAAACGTTTTGGATAGTCAAAATCAAATATTATCCAATACAAATTTGTTTTATTCGTAACAAAAAAAATTATTCATTTTCATTTAATTGTATTTGTATGTAGATATAGTTATGATGTGCACATCAGCTTTGTTAACATGAAATGCTTCTACAATTTACAATATATGTATAATACAAGCTTAAAACAAATAAAATATGAATCAAAGGAACCGCTTAAAACTTTTCTAATCATTTAACCGTTTGATTAAGCAAGAATTCAAAAAGATACATTATTTGTGATTATAAGGTTCCAACATTGCCAATGCTTTATGCATATTTTCCACGGCAGTTTTTACATCGTTATAATTTAACGCACTAATGGCCCATTTGCAATGTTTCTGAGCTGAAGCTACAATATTAGGATCGATTTCAACTGAATGATGCGAGAATTGTGTGTAATGGCGAACATGCTGTTGATTAATGGGCAATGAACTCGGATGTTGATTAGTAGGCAATGAACTCGGATGTTGATTAGCGGGCAATGAACTTGGAGTCGTTGGTTGGTAAATTGGAGAGCTATAAGGCTGGACGTAATTTTGGGAAAGTGGAGGGTTACTAGGAAATGAGGAAGGTGGCTGATGACGTAAGGAGTCATTAGTAAACCCAGGTATTGATGGGGGAAGCGGAGGAGGGTTACTAGGGAATGAAGAAGGAATCTGATGACGTAAAGGGTCATTAGTAAGCCCAGGTATCAATGATGGAGGTGGAGGTGGAGGCGGAGGATTATTAGGGAGTGATGAAGGGGGGTTATTAGGGAATGATGAAGGGGGGTTATTAGGGAATGATGAAGGAGGCTGATGAGGTAAGGAGTCATTAGTAAATCCAGGTATTAATTGTAGACCATTTTCTTCCATATGAGATACCGATGGTGAGTCAACCGCCAAAGGTGCCGAAGGAAATTGGTCAATACTGGGGACGTTATCAGATGGATTAACAACGTAATCTTCTTCTTTCAGTGGTGGTTGTAAGGCCGGTTCACCTCCAGGAGGACCAGGCGCCGGTGTTTGGCCTTCTTTCAACGCTTTTACTATATCAGTCGCTTTCCATTTTGCATATCTGATTTTTTCTTCGATCTAAAAAATTTGTTAAAAGTCATTGCTATTTAAATAATCATATAATATGTATTACTTACTTCTGGGTTAAGTGGTCCAAATACTTTGAGAAGCTCTAAAAAGACAGCGGCCGCCAAAAAGTTCTTGGCTGTTTTTCTATTAGGAATGATGGTAATTAATTTTTTTTGTATTTCAAGAAAACCAAAAACATATAATTTAATCTAATAAAATCACTAGCTTTGTGGCTTTTCCTGCCCTGTCTTCGTTATCTGCATTAATGAAAACCTTTATGCCAAAATTCTCCACATACGCTTCACCAACAACATCATTTGTGACGGCCTCATTGTCATGAAGTGCTTTTTTTTCCTGGTAGTCCGATAAAGCAATTAATGTAGGTATTAGGACTATTAAGATAACATAAAACAAATATATGGAAAGTTACCTCTTCAAGGACATCCAATAATCTGGCAAGAAACGCTTTACTTTCTTTACTCTTTGTTCCTTTTTCGAGAGCGAGTTTTACAGAATAAAAATTACCTATTGAAGTGCAAATATAAAAAAAAATGTACAACAACGCGTAAATAGTTTGATCTGTTAAGCAACTCCGGTGCAAGCCGATCTTCAATCTTACAATAATAAGCTATAACCGGTTCTCTGTTTCGTAATTCTTGGGCTCTTTGAAGGAAACCATTAATAAATTTAAGTTCTTCTGGGAGTGTAGGAAGTGTCATTGAAACAAATTCTACAAAAAAGAATAAGTAGGCGTGTCGACGAAAGTATTTATAACTGATCTACGGTGATCCCGTTCATTAAATCCAATCAGATCACGTTGAATATGATCTAAAAAATTATAAATAGCCTGCCCTAACTGCAGACAATTTGCAACAGATGGATAATATCCCGGTTGGAGTTGTCAAAATGCCTCTATCAACTACTTATTTTAACACTTCCGAACGAATAGACCAAAATACACTTATGAAACTCTCTAATAAAAATGGCATAAAAACAACCGATATTACTAAAATCAATCGAAAAAAATATGAACGCAAGGTTAAAAAAGCAAAGCTAAGTGCTCGTTCAGGTTGGTAAACTCTTTTCTTATTATGAATTCTTTTAGCCCGGTGTATCAATTTTGGCATTTATCATAGATTCTTTTAAGCCTAAATTTGCCTACCACATCTATCCTCCTATATGACATCGTTCTTTTTCTGTAAAACCTTCCCAAAATCATTTAATCTTTTTTCTAATAACGTCCTGTTTTAGTAAAACGCTCAAGCCCATTTTGGGTATTATGTTGTTTTGTCATTGTCCTTATTGAGGATTGGTGCCGCAGCTGCTGAAGTTGATTAAAATGTTTCGTATTATAAGTTTTATAAAATTGTCAGATATGTTTTTTTAAAAAGGTTATCTAATTGTTTATTACACAAAATTAGAACTTGACATTTTTGAATGGTCCAAGCATGGTTTTGCCAACAACAATTATTGGATTTCGCCATCTGCCGACAAACTTCCCCGAATCGACGAATCACAAGTTCCTCGAGAAGAATTCATAAAGAAATATGAGGATCCCGGTTTACCTGTCGTCATTACCGGTTGTACGAAAGGCTGGGCCGCAGAAACAAAATGGAACAAAGAGGTTAGTCAAGAAATATATGTTTCTGAAATTTGTAATTAATGCGAAGTGTCATATTACGTCTGTGAATATGAAGTCTAACTTTTAATAGGAACTTTTGCGAAATTACGCCCGTCACAAATTCAAAATCGGTGAAGATGACAAAGGAAATCCTGTACGCATGACTTTTAAATATTATATGTACTATTTAGAAACAGAAGGTTTAAAAGATGATAGTCCATTGTATATTTTTGATTCGTCTTTTGGAAGACGTGGGAAGCCTAAAAAGGCCAATTCTGAAGGAAAAAATTTAAATCCGAAATCTAAGGAATGCCTGTTGAAAGATTACAAGGTTCCTACTTATTTCGACGATGATCTCTTTCGTTTTACAGGTGAAAACCGCAGACCTCCATATCGCTGGTTTGTACTTGGTGGAGGAAGAAGTGGAACTGGGTAAAATACTCTTAAGTCATATATAACTCTTTAATTTAATAGCCGTAAGATTTACTTTAATTAATATATTTCCCTATAGAATTCATGTTGACCCACTAGGAACTTCTGCGTGGAACACTTTGTTGGTTGGGCACAAACGCTGGTGCCTTTTTCCACCATCCACGCCTCGCAGATTAATTGATCCAAAGCAGAAGGATCATGAAGCTGTAACTTGGTTTAGTTGCGTCCTTCCTAAGCTACTTGAAGTCCATGAGGGGAAAAACAAAAGCCTTGCTGAGGAATACGGAATGGTTGAAGTGTTACAGGGACCTGGTGAAACAATGTTCGTACCGGGTGGATGGCATCACGTGGTAATGAATTTAGGTAATGTATTAATTTTTACTCATGTTTTAGGTAATAAAACATTCATAAACCAGAAATTTTCACTATAGATTTTACAATTGCCGTCACTCAGAATTTCTGTTCTCCAACTTCCATTGAACAAATTTGGTTACGCACTCGA
>CAJVQC010001338.1:0-10371 GCA_910592285.1 Racocetra persica
TAATTCTTGGCAGCTTTTTTTATAATCTTCATCTCCTTTATTAGTTTTAAGAATATCATCTATATCTATATCCATCGGTTGAGGAAACGATTGAGAAAAATGGTCAGTAAACATTGTTGTAAATAAAGAAAATTAAAGAAACTATTACCTCCGATTGTAAAAACTAATTTATTCATTTTTAATTTATTTGTAATACAAAAGATAAATGAGTCTATTTAAATCAAATAAATTTTATTTATCAAATTGTGTCAAATAAAATTTGATACTAAACGAGTCTATTTATAGATTTTTCTTAAAATAAAATTTACTTATCGGATTGTGTCATGAATATTTATTAGTTAAATAATCAGATTATCATTATCGATTATATTTAATAGTTTAACTTTATAATAAATGATATTCTTTTCGATAAGAAAAGGCGAAACTCCGAAAATGTAAATTTCGGAAAAACGAAAAGTCACCGTCGGCAAAAAATCCGAAAATTTTCTTGATGTATTAGTAAATTTACTATTATTAAAATCGTCAAAATGTCACCGTCGGCATTTTTTCCTAAACAAATGTCACCGTCGGCATTTTTTCCTAAAAATCGTGACTTTTAGCCAATGAAATTGTCTATAAAATGTAGATCATCCATGATTAGCCAATCGGAGATCTTTATTCTGATACCCAATTGATGAAATGTAACCCTCTAGGGGAGAAATTATAGAGGTTTCTAAATATGGTAATAATTTTAACTAGTATGATTACGTAATACTGTCCGTAATCATACTAGTTAAAATTATGTAATTTATAAAATTCGTATTAAAATATTTTTTTATTTGAATTTTATGAATTTGTAGAATTCAAATAAAAATCTTTTATTGAATTTAGTTAAATACTTGCCAAGATATCTTCAAAGTTTTAGAAAAATCTGCATGTCTATTAAAAGTTACAAGTTACGCTAAAATTTCTAAAACTTTGAGCTAAGATATCTCAGCAAGTACTTAACTAAAATTTTTTTTTAAAATATAAAAATTGTACTCAAAAATAATTTTATTTATTTAAACATTATTACAAAATTTTCAAAATCTTACTAAATAATTTTTATTAAAAAAAAAAAAAATACAATTATGAAAAAAACATCAAGTAGAGATGAAAGCATTACCAAACTATGACCAAAAGCACCAGCAATTAACAATCAAAGCATTACCAAATGACGATCAAAAACACCACCAAACAACAACCAAATTACCAACAAGCAATGACCAAAACACTAACAAACAACAATGAAAAACACCACCAAACAATAATCAAAAACACCAACAAACGACAATAAAAAACACCAACAAACAATGACAAAAAGCACCAACAAATGATAACAAAAAGCACCAACAAATGATGACAAAAAACACCAACAAATGACAATAAAAAGCACCAATAAACGACGATAAAAAGCACCAACAAACAACGACGAAAAACACCAACAAATGATGACAAAAAGTACCAACAAATGATGATAAAAAGCACCAACAAATGATGACGAAAAGCACCAACAAACAATGACAAAAAGCACCAACAAATGACAATGAAAGGTACTAACAAACGATGACAAAAGGCACCAACAAACAATGACAAAAGACACTAACAAATGATGACGAAAGGCATCAACAAATGATGAGGAAAAGCATCAACAAACTATGACGAAAAACACCAACAAACGACAATGAAAAGCACCAACAAATGATAACAAAAGTTAAAAAAAAAAATTTTTTTTTGATCAAACGATTATCAAAACATAAACAAAAATCAGAAGGGTCTAGATAAATTATCTATACCCCCAGAAATAGGATAAACTACATATACCCCTTGAAACAGGTTAAGTTTTCTCCATAAACAAAGTCTAAAGAATTTTGCTGATATCACATAATCGAAAAAATTTTGGTGGTGATGCTGGGGAAGATTCTAATTGGTCATATGTCATGTAATAGGCTGCTGTTAATTTTGATTGGTTAGTCATACATGTCAAATTCTTGTTTATATAGTAAAATCGATAACTTTTAAATAGTAACCACTCTATCAAAAATAAAAATAAAAAAAATCTTCTTTCAGAAATGTAGTTCTACTTATAAACTACTAATTTGAAAGAGTATTTTTTTATATAATAATTTTTTTACAAGTTATTACATTTTTTTGTAAGGCAATTAAATTGGATATCTTTAGCTATCCCGTACTGTATAAGTAAATAATTCTTATATATATCTTTCTAAATTATTTAATTGGTCCGGAGTGAAGCGGAGGACTCTCTATTTCTACGTAAAGTGTGGTTTCTGTCCGCCCGCTCACGTGATCATAAACCAATCATATTTTACTGATCGACAAAACCCACATATTTCATGCTCCGGACTTATACCGGTTCCCGGTTCCTAGTTTAAATATATTATAGAATATAAGTTTATATAATGTTAAAATTTTTTCGGACTATTCAAAGATATCATTTTTGAATTATAGTATATTATATTAGAGATTGTATCTGTCAAGAAAATTTTTATCTAGATATTATTAAATTATCTAGTTATCCAGATAATTTATTATACCATATAATAAAAATATCTACTTGGCTACCATCTTTAGATTATATCTGATTGTGTTTAGGTTATGCCTACATAAGCCTGCATAAGCATAACACCATGGGATATACTACTTTCTTATAGACTTTCTCATAGTACAGGTTACCCCCGTTAATATCAACCTCGTTAATATCAACCTAAGCCACAAAACAAATTTTTATAAATTTTTATATATCAAAGTTCCCTCATATATGTCAACTTTAATATGATTTCTCGTTAATATCACTATCAACATGATTTAAAACCAATTCAAATAGGTTGATATTAACGAGAGTAACCTGTAATTTATAACAGCTAAGTTAGTATAAAGGTTATAAAATAACAGATAGTCTTAAAAACAAAGTTTTTAGTTATTTTGTTTTGTATTTTTTTTTATTTTTTAAGAATTAAATATTCTTTATTATATATTTATTAATTACATTCCAGACTTGTAGTTGTGACAGAATTTGGATAGATTGAAACAAAATTTACCAAAGTTTATTAAATTAATTGTTTTTTAATTCTGTTAATAAATGCTTTCTATAAATAGACTATTTTTATCAATATACATTATACAAATTAAAAAAAAATATAAAAAATTTAAAACTATATATCTGGACTATATCTATAACCTAAAATATAAATTTAAAAAACTTCAAAACTAGAAAAAATTGAAACCGAGCCCCCGAGGCATCGCCCGGGTCTGAGAGCTAGTGGACTCCGAGGCTCAGTATTCACGTGCGGTAAGAGTTTATACTAACAAGAAAATTCACAAACGAGTGCTGCAGAGAGAAAACCTGTAACTGATCCATAATGATTTACTATGGTCAGCTACAGGTTTTTGCTCTGCAAACGATTTTAAGATCAGTGCGAATGTTGCACAGGAAGGCAATTAATTAGGTTCTTCAACGTTTCATAAAAAATGAGATGATAAATGGACCCAGATAATTGAGAGCTTCTGTTAAATTTCGTTAACATTTAAACACATTTACTTAAATCACATCAACCATAAAAAGTATCTACATAAAATTAGTAAAAAATTATCAATTTAAAATTGCTAAAGAGATGAACGTTAAATACACGGCATATTATTATAGTTTATCAACGTCTAAATAGTCTGAATCACTTTCAACAGTATCGTCAGAATCATAAACAATCTTTGCTTTTTTAACGTTATCATTTTTATAAATATTTTTTTCAATTTTAAAAACCTCAAAATTAATTAGTGAAAATAGAGTTGATTCATAAATTGGTGTTTTATATGACTTAGGTACACAAAGTCCAACAAACCATTGTAAGTCGGACCCGAATGAAGGATTTCCTGCAGAATTCCAAATTGCATGTTTAGGGTCTTTTATACGTGAAATTATATTTTTTATAGTTCCACCGTCTCTTTCCATGGAGAATATAAAACTATTAAGTCTTGTGGTCCAGCCATTGCTGCAAATCCAATCGTCTGGATTGTAACCTCCAAGAATTTTATTTGACTCTACAATTTTAATAATTATAAGAGTAGCGCCTTGATATCCACAAATTTCATGAAATTTTCGAGCATTAGTCATGCCATCCCTACTTCCACGGAACAATAAATTAAATTCATAAGGGATATCGGCTGGTAAGTATGGTTCTGACTTATCATCAATCCATGCCGCAACCTGACAGAACCCATTTGTATCCATAAGAATAGAATCAATGGAGGTAAAGGTCTCATGATCTGAATTATTAGCAATTGATCCATTGGATTCGTTTTTAATGGCACGTAGTGGGAGTTTACAGAATTTCTTTGGAGGAACTTGGGCAAAAAAATAATCTTTAATTTCTTCTTTTAATGCTTTTGGAAGAATTTTTTTGTATGGGCGAACCCTTGTTCTATGATCTATTCCAGAAATATTGAAAAATCTAATATGTGGAATTAGGTTTTTAACAGCTTTTTTTAATCTGATAAAATCTCGATTGGTCCACTGTGATACATCCGTATTCAATTTAATTTGTGCCATTCCCCAACGAATAACAGATTCCCAGATTAAAATCTCATCGAGAACTATGTCGTCTCTCTTGAATAAGGAGACTAAGAAGTCTGCTTCCAATTCAAGAAAACCATCTGAAGTCAAAATCGAGGCTTGATTCGTACGGAAAATTTCTTGGCAAAAATTTTCAAGCTTTGTAAAAGCTTTGGATTTAGCGGTTGTTTGAAGTAGATTAAAGAAATTGTTGCGTATCCAATCAATTTCATGAGAAATAAGATACTCTTGCATATTTTCGGTTAATTCTGAGAGTTCTAATTCATCTGCGGCAGTTAGAAGATCAAGGTAGATAGATTTGATCGTTGTGTCACTCATATTAATGGAACCGCTATAGATATAGCTGATTTATAAAGAATTTAAGCCTTTAAAGTAAATATTTACAACAACACATATGAAAACATCTACGATAGGGAGGAAAAAATGCAAACCCTAAAAGAACTTTGAACACACAAGGTGAGATACTTGGCAACAACAATACACATTCATTACTTTCCTCACCCCATTTGTTGGATGACAAGATCGATCGAAAATAAGATGATCTGGCATGCAGTATTAAAAAGTGCGCTCTAAAGCTATCGATTTCAGGATGTTGGCCAACCTGTAGCATCACGTCATAGCCTTCGGATTCGTTAGATAAATTTTTAATATCACGTAAAAGAGCATTTTCTAATGATATCATTTTCGTTCTCAAATTATTGACGGATCGAAGAAAAAGATAAATTTATGCAAACTACACTCAAATAAAATTAGAGTAATTGCTTGTTTTTTTTCCTGTTTTTGTGGCTATGTGCTATTGTTATTTTAAGGTAATAATAGCCAGTCAAGGATTGATTTGATCGATTATGATATATAAGGATAGCATAGATTTAAAAATAATCAATCAGCCTCATCAAACAATACCATCAAGGAAGTCCCTTACATTATTAAGATTCTATCTACCGCTACACACTGATTAATCTGCAGTGGCTGCAAGCTTGTCCTGTAAGCTTCGTTCTGAATGATCGATAATACTTTTACCCAATTTTAATAACATTTAAAAAATACATTGATTGATATACTGTTAATTAAGATCGATCTTCTTTTGATCTTGTTTTGAAGTGTTTTTTTTTTGTGGCGTCTTGTGCTTTTCGCTATTCTTTCCGTTCTCTCGATATTCTATTTGCATACCTTATTTACATCCGATAGGCAAACTGGTGTTAATAGCATTCATTAGACGAAAACGGTGTTAATAGCAAAAGTTCTCTGAGTGTTAAGTTTTGTCAATAGAATTGTCATCTTAAAAAAAGGACAAGTATATTCAACGTTATAGTCTGTACTACCGTTTCGGGCTTGTCTGTTCCAGAATGGGCCGTATTAATTCTGTTACAATTTCACGAAAGCCACCTTACAAAATTTTTCTTTGGGCCTCTGATTGTACATATATTTACAAAACAAGATCATTCACATGAGTTTAAAAATATTTACTTCGACAGATACGGCACATGTGATTTAATATAATTGTAATTAGATAGACATCAATATTTTGATATCATAAATATAGTGATTGAATTCGTCAACTCGTGAATCGAATAACCATGATTCGGATCAAAATACGTGTATATTACAAAATTGTTATGTATACTAATAAAGTTTAAAAATAAGCGCCTCACCTAAAAAAAAAGTTTGAAAATAAGCTTGCCTTTGGGATCGGAATATGAATATATTTGCTTAATTTTTGTGACTCGAATAACTCGGACAAATCAACTCGATCAAATGATCTCATATGGGCCGATTTGCGTCATTACTATTAAAAATGGTGAAATATTTGACAGTGAATAACATTTTATTCACTGATCCGTTTGGGATGATTTTACCACCAAAATGACCGTCTTAAAAGAGACAATTCTAACGAGTCTAAAATTATTGAAATCCAATAATGGAATCCCAAGATAATTAGAAAGTTCTTTGCTTCGGGTAAGATAGGATGGGTTTAACCCATCCTATGTTACCCGAAGCAAACAAAACGTTAATTATCTTGGGATCCCATGATTGGATTTCAATAATTTTAGACTCGTTAGAATTGTCTCTTTGAGACGGTCATTTTGGTGGTAAAATCATCCCTAACGGATCAGTGAATAAAATGTTATTCAATGTCAAATATTTTACCATTTTTAATAGTAATGACGCAAATCGGCCCATATGTTCTGCAAGTGCTATAATTCTGGAATGTGCGCGTGCCGGCACCTGCAGAACTTGAATTTAATTCGTGAATCGCGAGTCAACACGAGTCTAATCACTACATAGATACTGTATATATAGACAAAATTACTTTGAATACAAATAATAATTTCTTAATTCAGAGCTAGTAACAGCTACCTAGATAAATATATTCAGGAAACAAAAATATAATGTTAAGCAATCAGTATAATTAATCTAAATATTTAAAATAAGTTTTTTATTAATATTTTTGTTAATTTCATTTTGAATATAAACATTTATTAACCTGAATATAAAATAAACTACCGTTTGCCACTGCATACAGTACCCGGGGTCTTATCCAAGAATTTCATTTTTTAAATTGAATAGTACCCGTGGGTACTGTGTGAGGAACCGGGTACTATATTTGGGGATATTTCATATGAACAGTAATAAATTCATATAGTTAAACCCCGGGTACTATTCAAGAATCAAGCTAGGATGGTGATGAATAATACCCGGGTCTTAATCAAGGGGGTATTATTTTGGGGGATGCTGTATGCAGTGGCGAACGGTATATATTTATGAACATTTGATTATATATATTTAAGTATAAAATATTGGTAAAAATTACCAAATAACAGGAATTTGGTCAACCGGGCCAATGAACACGTTCCCTTTGTGGCACGTGTCAGCCAATCATTTGCCTGGTTGAGCGAATTACAGTTGTTACTGGAAGTGTTGGTTTATAATGAAGCTGTGTTTGGCTTAGGATAGTAACCTAGAAAGGGAAACAAGAGCGAAAAGTAGAAGAATAAGAGAAAAAAAAGAAGAATATGTGTATTTATAAGAAAGGCAGATGGAAAATGGTGAAATAAATAGAGATAATAAATAGATAATAAATTAGATGTGTGATTCAATTGATGGGCAACGCGCGGGATCCGCACGTAAACCTCGCGAACTGATCTAGTGTTACCAACCTAAATAATTTCGCCAAAAAAATTTTGCTGTTAGATTAGAGTTAGGTTTTGCTATTAATTTAGGTTAGAAAGAGTGGTTTTATAGATAAAATGTGGCAGATTAAAATGAAATCAGATTAAAATGAAATGAGGGATAGTGTAAAATAGACAAGCCACCGAAAAATACAAATTTTTGGGGTGCATTTTTTTAGCATTTTTTAGGGTTAGGATTAGGGTTTAGAAGCAGGTTTTATAATAAACAAGTATAAGTGGGTTTTAGAGGGTCAAATAGAACCCCTCATTTCATTTTAATCCGATTTCATTATGATCTGCGACAATAATTAAATAACAATAAATCAGAATTAGCGATTTTGTAAAGTTTTTTCATATTGCGATAATTTGTCACGTATAAGGATATTCATTAACGTGTTAAAATAAATTCCGCATGTAAAATTTATCTGTATCACCTTACAAGGCTTATCATTATGCATATTCGTGAGATGGGGTACATGTATAAATTGCCAATTTTGATTTTTTTTTGGAATTAGCACCCTAACGCTAACCAAAGTCGGTCAATTAATTCATGCCACATGCTATGCTACATATGTTATTGGTTGGGAATGTATGCGTGTGCAATGGGAATATCAAGTCCCTTGTGAGCTTTATTTTAACTTGATAACTCGTGATACATGCATTTATATCCTATAGAAATTCAAGTTCATCATGCTTTGTCACCATCGATGGAAATTTGACTTTATCTAATATTTTGAATTTTAGAGAAGAGGTGAAGGAAAATATATAAAAGGGCAGTATATTGAAAGTTTAGAACTTTGTTGCTTTCGCTGATAATTTTTTTCACACATTGCATAAATTTGTAAAATTTGCTTACTCATGTCTAGCTTAATCACAAAAATCGTAGCATTCTTATTAAAAGAGCCTTTGGACGCAATCTGTTCTGCATCTATTGTTTATTTGACGATGGATAACAACACATTAGGTGCATATAATGATGTTAAAGATTTAGCAGAACAAGCAGTAAGTTCAGCATTAGAAACATTAGATGATTCTGATTCTGATTCCGATTCCGATCCTGATCGAAGAGAAAAAGTAGCGAAGATTTTACCACAGGTTAGTGTGGATTAAATTTTCAACGTTTATGCTATTCCTGCAATGATGAGACTACAGCGTATTTTACCAAGTCATTTGGTATGTCGTTGCTGAAGGCTGGGGAATGCCGGCCCGGAAGAGCGATGTGTTCAGGAATTAATTTCTCAAGATGTCGAGGGTTTCTGCTCCCCCCTGGCTGTGCGTGGCTATAACTAAATGACAGTATATTATAGATTGAACTGCCTGATTAAGCACATGTGCAAATATGGCATTGTTTACGGAAAATGTGATCACACAAATCTAACTTTTTAGATTAATTTGCTGTAGATGGAGAACGGATATAAGAGCATTGTGGGCTTAAAGAAGATGAAGGCGTTGAAGAAAGCAAAAGAATTGGTCATTGACAATGCTCAAGAGGAGATAGAACAGAATTTGAGAGCATTGCAATCAAAACTTGGTGCTTCACAAGAATCAAACTCAGATGCATCTCTCTATAGTGCTCTCAAGAAAGGCCTGGATAATATCGATCCTCTTAGTCTTAAATGGAAGGATCCATTAGCAAGTATGGTTCTTAGTAATGATTCAACTTTAGTAGAGAATTTGAAACCAAGACAGAAACGCACATTTTTGGTAAATATTCTACCCAACCCCGGCTAAATTACTACCGGTATATATGAGAATGTGTAATGATCTTTTATTTGTTGTTAGGCACCGGGCGAGAACATGAAATGTGATATCCCCGCATCTGTTAACAACAAATGTGAACATTTTATAAATAATTTTAATATGCTTGAAGTTTCAGATGAGATTAGAGGTGTCACACATAATTTATCATGGGTAGAAAATGAGAATAAGCTGGAAAAAAGAGTGGAACATATATATTGAACACACTATAAGTGTTTCATTAAGTTTTTTAACTATACAAATATTTTAAATAACCTCTTAATGTTTTATTTAGTAGAGAAATGTGGAATAATCCAGCATTTTCAAGTAGTATGGCATGTAGTGAACAAAGTGAGGGCACTTATGTCACAGATGTAGTAATGCTTTTGCTTCGGGCCAGTCTAAGCAGTTTCCCAAATGGTCCTATTTGCTTGAGCTCGGCAGAGCGTCAAAGCTTAGCAAGCAAGACTCGCAAAAATGGATTAATTAGAAAAAAGCCTGACCTTATGGTGTTAATGAAATATGCAGAGAAACTTTTGAAATTGCTTATGTTGAATGTTCCTGAGTAGTCTGCGCTAAGTTAAAAAAAACTGATGACAGTATGAAACTATAGAGGGAAATATTGGACGGTTTGGCCTATGTTAATGAATCGTGTAGACTAGTGTTGGTCACCGAAACCTTTTTGGCCAAATCTGAAAGTTTCGGGTTTCAGATTATAGTTTCTGAAACCCTATCCGAAACTTGAAACCTTACCTGAAACCCGAAACCTTATCCAAAACCCAAAACCTTACCTGAAACCTGAAACCTTACCCGAAACCCGAAACCTCACCCGAAACCTGAAACCTCCCCGAACCTGAA
>CAJVQC010001339.1:0-10371 GCA_910592285.1 Racocetra persica
AAAGCTCTACCTATCTTTAGGAATACTATACTTAGAATTTAAACACATCAATTAGTTCTACTTATATCCCAACTTATCAATCTCCTGAATACAATCCTGCATTATCCCTAAATGGTCTAGTATATTTCTCACAAGAAAATGGCTCACAAGAATAGAAAAACATAGCTAACAAAAGAATAGGCTGAAACAATTTATTACTCGAATAAGGCAAAAGAGGTCTTTGCACTATTGATACAGCCACAGAGCCCCACATCTTAGGTGAGTTCTTGTATTGCCATTACAACTGCAGAGCCCAACTATCAAAAATAAGGTCCTTGCACTACTGTATTACAGCAGCCATAAAGCCTATAATACTCAACAGATTGCTCTAACTTTTACTAAAATTCTTATGAGACTATTGCAAGTTTGGGTAGAAAAGAGTAGACAAATAAGCCAGCCTTCACTACAAGATGAGCAATAGCAAAAAGAAAGATACAAACTTCTAAATAGCTAAGTAACTTTTAAATACCCTCTTATGAATATTTGACAACATTCTCTGAATATACCCAGCATCATATACCCAGTATTGTATATTTTGACTGTCCAAAGGCTTTTTGACACTGTTCAATATCCAAGTGTTCAAGTGTCTACAAGTATCCAGAGCATGTCCAAGTATTAATAATTAATAAATTTGTTTAAAAAATATATAATTATATATTCTTTTATATGCTGAACATATTTTACTTAGAAATTAATATAGGTTATCTTAATAAAATTTTGAGTAATTTTAATTTATTTAATTGTCCAAAATTGTCTAAAGTGTTCAAACTATACATGTCGACTATACATGCTGACGAAATTATTTCAGGATCTAAAACCCAAAATTAAAATTTAAAGATGAAATTGTTTTTGACCTATTTTACTTAAAAGATAAAATTTTTTGATACTTTTTTTGAAGAGACGAAATTATAAGGAATATAACTACCTAAATTAAATTTGCTCTTGTATATTCTAATTTGCTCTAATAGAGATAAAATAGGTTTTTTTAAAAAACCTATTTCAGTGCATGTATAATGCTGATAAAATTATTTCAGGGTCTAAAACCCAAAATTAAAATTTGAAGATGAAATTGTTTTGACCTATTTTACTTAAAAGACAAAATTTTATGACATTTTTTTTGAAAAGACAAAATTATAAGAAACATAACTACCTAAATTAGATTTGCTTTTGCATATAAAAAATTCTAATTTGCTCTAATAGAGACAAAATAGGGTTTTTTTGAAAACCTATTTCAGTGGCATGTATAGTCCAAACTTACTATCTACAACTGTCTTGTGACAATACTGAATATACCTATCTTCTTACTTTTTCTACTTATTGCTAACCCACAACTATAAATAATACAAACAATCATATATGATCATAATAATAACAAGAAAATCAGAATTTATTACAACTACTATAAGAGGCTAAAGAAAAATATATATAAGATCTATAAAGTCATCTGATCTCACAATAATGATCACTCTGTTACTTTGTAGACAGGCTTCTCACTTAATATAAATTATATATAGTGCTGTACTATAATATTAAATCATATAATGTACATACAATACCCCAAGTATACTTTAAATCAGACTTTAAATAGACTATAGTTTATTTTAGAGTTTGTGTATAGATATACTATATATATAGAATGATATATATTTTAGCAGTAGTTTTGTCTTTTAGTTTTGTAATTTGAGTTGGAGTCTAGTAAGTTTGGAACTTGCTAAATAGGTAGTAGAAATAGAAATATTAATATTGTTAATATCTAGACACAATAAAAAAATATTAGTTATTACATTCTGTATATTCTAGTGCCTTTTGTGTATTAATAAAATAACTAGATTTTTATTTAATGTATACAACTCTCAGCTAAATTAGTTCTGCCAATACAAGTCTCTCCTACTAGTCGTAATAATATATTGAATCTAATTACTATATAGCATAATCTAAAAAAACTCAGTTGATTGATTTACACTATTTGTTATACAATCAATTTTTATCGTATATAATCAATTAGCAACATTAATCAAATTATAATAGATTGCTTTTTAATCTGTTGTATATCGATTAGCAGCCCAATATTGATTCTTATCAATTTTTTAATCAATAATAATCAATCCTGCCAATAATAATCGATATTTACCCTATTTAAAAATTTCTTAATACAGATTATTAATATATAATGAAGGTCGCACTTTTTGCTTTTGATAATATTTTTGATGAATGGAATCAAATAACCTTTGCAAATTATATACTAAATTTAGTAAAATGTATATAATAAGTCATTATGAGTTATCTACTAAAATAAGCTTGCAAAATTTTGAAGCAAGTATTAATAGTTTGTCAAATAAACTAAATAAAAAGTTTAAATAATATTTTAAATTTGATATAGGCCCAAATTATTGACTAGTGTAATAAATTCAAGAAAATATTCTCACTATTATCTACCACCAAATGCAGATTTTCAAAACTATATAGTTGAAGATATTACATAATCTTAACTATTTGTAAATATAGAATATTAAATGACTTGTCAACTGAAACTTATGAGATGCTTTATAAAATGTATATAAAAAATCTATACAGATCATCAAATAGAAAAAATATAATAGAACAGTTAATAAGTATAGTAAAAATAGAGTTTAGAGCAATTAGTCTTTTTTATATAAAAATGGTTCTTGCTATTCTTATATAAAAAAGACCAATTGCTTTAAATTATTAATATTTTAAATAAGAAACCATTTAAAATATACCAATTTCATTATAATCAATAAAATTATACTTAAAGATAAAGTATAAAAAGTTAACTTTCACAATAAGCAAAGTTGTTTATCACAAAACTAAAAGATTTAGCAAAGTATAGTGAGAATTAAAGTTAGATGCTATTGAAGCAAAAGTTAACTTCTTAAAAGCTTTAAGCCAAATGCATCTAAACTTTATTAAAGGTTTGTCTCAGTTAATTCAAGTATTAAATATCTTTCTTGATATATCTTTATAAGATTCTTATAGTGAAGATTTTTATATAAAAATTTATAATATGGTTCATTTAGAAAATAGTAAAATTTTAAGAATATCTGGTAGTTTTTAAGGTATGGAGTTGTTTAGTAATATTGCAATATCTGATGCAGAGGATCAAGATTAGTATAAATTAGATAAAGGTATAGTATAAAAAGATATTGATTTTCCTGAGATTCTTTCAGAAATTAGCAAAGGATCTATTTGACTTTGCAATAGTTTGTTAGTATGATATTAAGCCAAGTAAATCAGAGTTATATAGTTGCCTACAACTATTTTATACAAATGATTATAATATAATTCTAGTAGAATCTATCTATAAAGAAGCATATAGTACCAAGGTTTGATAAAAAAAATTGCTTTTTACTAAATAAATATATGTTTTAAAAATTTCAACCTATTTTTGAAAGTTTGTGTAATATTAAATAGATAATAGTATTCACCCAAATAGGTTTATACAATATTTTATATAATGGTCTCAAATAGTACTTGAATTAGATATTTATTTATCAACTCTGTTATATATAAAAGAAAAAATAATTAGAAATTCAGACTTAGCATTAGAAGACAAATAAATTATTATTAAAGATTATACTAGTTTTATATATATATATATAAATTATTAAATAGCATACCCAAATATTTACAAAAACTGGCTCTGTACTTTGGATTTTTCATACCAATCTTTAAAGTATATGACTTAGAGGGTTATATTAAAAGAAAAAAAGATGTTCAATATAAGTTTTGATCTTAAAAAACATTATATATTGTTGGAGATGATGCTGAAATTAGATGATGCTAAAATTTGGAGCCTTAATTTGAAAATATAAACTCTACTAAAATCTATCTATACTCTTTTATTATAAACACTAACCCTAAATTCTAATCGAACTATAAAAAAAAAAGCTAAACAAAACACCCCAAAAAATTTTACATTTTCATAATAAAATAAATCAAAATTTCAGCATTATCCCTGATATATATTAATATTTAATTTAATGATTTTAATATTCAATCTATTAGATGGATAATGACCTAGGTTAAATCTATCTTACAAAAATACCTATTTTTGCAAGCTTTTCTTCAGCTTTCAATTGATCTCTTGGTATTTAATTATTATATTTGTTAATATATAATATTACACTAACTAAAAAAAGTGAGGTCTAGTACAAAATATCTAACAAAAAAACTTATAAAAGGTATGGTATACTATGCAGCAACAAGTTATGCTGTAAAAAAAGAAAAATCTCAAGCATTTATATACCTCGCATCTTTAGCAAAAATCTTGAAATTTAAAAAAATTTATTAAATAATAGAAATCCTGTGTTATGCATTAGCGTATTTGTTATAGAATATTGTAAAATAAATATATTTTAGTTACTGCACTATGGCATGTTTATTAATATATTTGAGAAAATGTTTTAACTTATTCAAGCACTTGGATAATTCGTAATTTTACTTATTTAGATATATTTATAAATTTAATTAGGTATTAACTTAATATTGATTGATCATCTTTAATTTTAGCAAGAATTAGTTCATTTTCAATTCTGAGCAAAGACCTATATTAATTCATAAATATTGTTTATTTTAAGTATCTTTTTTTGTTTTTACTATTTCACAAATTTTTAACAATAAATCTACATACCTTCAGTTAGTACATACTATTCGACTGTTTTTTAATATCTATAACTACAATGTTTATTATTTTTCTGGTTAGTTCAATAATCTGAAAAATTTTTCTTCAATGGTTGACTTAAATAAAATTTTTTTTATAGGGTTTACTAGCCATGGGCTTATAATTGAAGTCACATCTTCATTTTTTACAACAAATAAACAAATTAGATTATTTAAACTAAATATCAATTTATTAATAATTCTTCAAGTTAGTTTCTTTTGGCATTTTCAGTAAATGTATGTAAGTTTTATTTCAGTTTTTCTTTACACCTTTTTTTTAATTATATACATACAATTAATAATAGTTTTTAATGCCAATAGAGTAATGATAATTCAGTAAATTTCTCCCTTATTATTTAATGCAAATGCATTATTCAATTTAATATCTAACTACAGTTACTCTTTCTACAATGAACTGATAGTTATGAAAGCAAACAAAAGTTTGTTATAGAAAATTACTATTTTTTAAGAATTCAAGCCACTTTTTATACTGAACAATTATGAGTATAGTTGTTAGACAAAGTTATTTTTAAATGGTGTCAAAAAATATTTTTCAAGTCCTCTTGACAAAAGATGATCTAATAATTACAAATTTAATGCATTATTTTTCATTATAGAAATATATATTTTCTTTTTAAATTTTTACTATCTGGTTTAAATTTTATCAGGGTTTTATCGAGTTTTGCTCTTTGTTATTTCTGATTTTAGAAACCAATCATATACTAAAGCATCTGATATTTATTTATTTGGTATAATTATATGAGAAATTTATACAGAAAGCCTGTTTTATATAATTTTAATTTAAGCGAAATGGAGTTTCATATTATAAAAATTTTAAATACCTGTTAACAAAGAAACATACAATATTATATAGTACTGATAAAATGATATTAGAACAAGAAGCCAAAAAGTAGATATAAAGCTGACAAATTATAAGCAAAGGCAAAATAATAAGCAAATTCTGTTAAAATTAAATCATATATTAAATATTCATAGTATAGTCAAGAATTTTTCTATATTTGGATAGTATTGATCACACTATTTATAATATAGGATCGCTGATCAGATTATTTTAGAATCTCTGTTATACAAAACACATATCATCATTATCACTATATCATACACTTTACTGCTTTAGCACATAATGGTGAATATTCATTATTAAATTAATTAATTCACAACTCTAAGAAATTTACTTATAAGCGAATATATGTATTTTTTTTTATTATTTATTGTTAGCACTAGTTATACTAGCTATATGCAAGTTTTAAATACCAGAAAAAATAAGTTTGTTATGTGTAAGATCTAAAGAACTTTACTGTTTAACATGCTATTATAGTAACAATCAACCTAACTAATGCTTATACTTTATATATTCTAATTATTATAGAGCTAAACCAATAGACAATTAGATTATTACAGTATTAAGTATAACTTTGTAAATAAATCATTAAAAAATTAATCAGACATATTAAAACTGTAGTGTAATATATTTTAAGATGAATAGATATGATGAATCATTAGCAGATTTAAATAAATTATTAGAAATTAATCCAAATAATACAGATGTATTAGTAAGCTATAGAAAAACTTATCATAAGACAAAAAGATACGAATAATCATTAGCGATTTAAATAGATCATTAGAGATTAGTAATAATAATATCCTGATCTGTTAGAAATTAGCAGAAATGAAGTTTCCGCTTATTCATATACAGTTAGGATATTATTAATTAATCCTCTCGTGATTTTGATATAGTGATCAGAAAATTAATCCAAATAATACAGACGTATTAGAAAACTATGGTGAAACTTATCGTATAATGAAAAAATATGGAGAATCGCTAGTAGATTTAAATAGATCATTAGAGATTAATCCAAATAATGCAGACATATTAGAAAACCTATTATATAATAAACAGATATCAGCAGATTTAAATAAAATCATTAAAAATTATTTTAAATAATATAGACGTATTAGCAAGCTGTGGAGTAAGATTAGATATGAAGAATCACTAGTAGATTTAAATAAATTATTAGAAATTATTCCAAATAATGCAGAAGCATTAGCATATTGTAAATGAACTTATCTTATGATGAACAGATACAAAGAATCATATTTACTGGTATATAGTTCGTATTTATATTAGAGCAAAAATGTTGATTAGGTTGAAATAGTTAATGTCACATGCAGCCACATCTACTCTTTAACTAAATTATTTTGGATAAAGACCGTTTGATAGTTGTAAGTTTGATTTTAGTTTAGTTAAAACTAATATATCTAGATTATAGTTCTAAATTATAAAAACTTAAATTTTTTAAATACATAGGTTAATTATTTTTTTAATATATAATTTAAATATTTATAAATAAAACAATTAAATGTTATATATCAAAATAAAAAAAAAGTATAATAAAAATAAAAAAAATCTACCACTCCCGCTTATAAAGCTAACAATCTAAAAAAAACATAGACCCAGGTATAAGTAATCTTTTTACTTTATCTAAAAACTGCTTCTTTTATAATGTCTTGATCACTTTTATTAAAAAAAAAACCAGAAATACTGTAAAAAAAACTTAGAGATTCAACCAACTAGTAAGTATAAATTTAAACTTGCCTTTTTTAAAGTTTCATTTACTTTTTTAAAAAAAATTGATTTTTATTGATTTTTTATTGATTATAGAACTTCGAGCTCTCTATTTTTTGAGTATATCATCATTAGTTGTATTTTGATATCGTGAAAAGTCAAAAACTTTTAGCCAAAAAGTGTATCGTGAACCAATAAAAATCTAGAGATTATTCTAGAATTGATCTAGAATGAAATCTGTTATACAAAATATGATTTTCCAAATTTGGAAATATCCCTGACTGTAGTAGAGCAAGTAAAGTTATTTCTTGCATGAATCTAATTTTGAATCTAGATAATAGATTATCAAAATTAGAAATTAAATACTGGTAATTGTTATTTTAATTATATATAAATATTTATGGTGAGGCAAGTAAGTTATTTCTTGCACAAATATAATTTTGAATGTAGATAGTGAATTGTCAAAATTAGAAATTAAATAATTGTTATTTAGTTTTATAGTATTCTTTTCATATTAGAATAAATATAAAATAAAATATATATTTGATTTAGTTATTGTATAAAATAAATAAAAATTTGACAATTTAAATCTAAACTATGTAATAATATAATTAATTAAATAAAAAATTTTTAAACCCTTATATTTGCACAGATCTGTATTTTGAATATTTGCACAGATCTGAGTTAAAAAATCTGTAATAATCTGTGTATTTGAATATTTGTACAGATTTGAGTTAAAAAATCTGTAATAATCTGTATTTTTGAATATCTGCACAGATCTGTATTAAAAAATCTGCAATAATCTGCATTTTCACAGGTTATTACAAATCTGTGCCAAAAAAATTCCTAATATTACTTGTTATGAGCCCTTCTTTTTAATATATAACTAAGACACTATTCTTCCTGCTAAAGTTTGATCTTTAGATTCAGATGCTTCTTTTTCTTCTGAGGAGAGATTACAAGAATATTTACTTTAACAAATAGAGATGTTTTTAGGAGATATTCTTAAGCTCATATTAAAGCTTAAGTCTGAATTAAAAGATCATAGCAACTGCAAAAAGCTTGACACAACTTCCATTTTATTCTCCAGTATTATTCAATTAAGGATCAAGTTCTTTGTTATAGATCTAAGCTTGAAAGCACCCACAAAAACAAATTGGATAAAAAATAGAAATGCTCTTTCTATATTCATAATATTCTAGAAAATGGTGTTTCTAAATTAAGAACTATGAACGATAAAGTTCTTAAACAAAAGTATACAGTAATTGACTTAAATTATATCAGCTACCCCAGAGGTGATTCAGAACCAGATTGATCTTTGCAGGAGCTCAATAAATAAAAAGGAAAGTTTGTTACTACTAAAATTTAATTTTTTGTATCCTAACTCTGTAAAAGATTTCAATGCATACTTTTTTCTTTTTTGTTTATTGTTATTATAATCTATGTTATTCTTATTGTTAGCTTATCCATATTACTTATTAGTCTTATTATATATTATTATCATTGTTATTATTACTTTTCTTGTTATCATCATATTTGTATTATTACTAGAAACTAGAAACTAGTATAAGTTTGAAGCATAAATATCATATATTTCTAAAAATAAATTATTTTTTTTAAATAATTCAAATAAAAAATAATATTTTTTAATTAATTTATAATATATTCACTAAGTAAATCAATTATACCTATTAAGTAAAAATTGTTCAGGAAATCAAATTACATATATCCTAAAATTCTTATATAATTATGATAATTTTTATTATTTGATAATTAATTTTTATTGTTAAGAAGCTAATATTTAAAAGGTCATTATAGACCTCTCTGAGAATTGTCAATTGACTATTTTCCAGAATACTAGAGTTAGTTATTTGACAATTACAAAATTAAAATAAAATTATATAGATTTTATATATTTTATATATTCCTTGCATATTTTATATACTCTTTGTATATTTTATATACCTCTTGTATATTTTATGTATAATCATGCATAATTATATATAATCATGCATAAAATATGCAAGGGTGCATGAAATATGCAAGAAGTATATAAAATATGCAAGAAGTATATAAAATATACAAAATCTATATAATTTTATTTTAATTTTGTAATTGTCAAATGACTGACTCTAGTATTCTGGGAATAGTCAATTGACAATCCCCAGAGAGCTATAATTACCTCTAAAATATCAGCTCTCTTATTAAATAAAAATTTATAAAAAATTTTAATCAATTTTTTTAACATAAATTGCAAAAACATATTAATAAAAAATTATCCAAATTATATAAAAATTTCAAGATATATGTATCTTGATCTTCTGAACAATTTTTACTTAATAAACAGAATTAATTTACTTAGTAAAATTTTAACTTTACTATATAAAAACAAAAGTCACAAACAGAAAATACCAAAACTACTTTTTTGATATTTTTAATATAAATGTATCAAAAATGAAATTTTGGTTATCAAAGAACATAGAAGTATAAGTTTGTTGCTTTGCTCCAGACAATTATTCTATATTTAATTAGTCTATCTTATGATTATCATAGCTTATTATTTATAGTAAGATCGCTATACCCTGGTAAATATTTAAGTATAGATTCGCTCTATTCCTTTTTTAGCCTGCAATAGATTAGTTAACAGTATTCCCTAATTAGTTTAACTATCAATTTCCATAATAGTCAGGAGATACATTGAACATATTGCAGGGTAAGATGTTGTGATGAATTTAATAACACATGTTGTTGAAGGTGTCAAGAAGCCAAATCTTGTTATGAAAATGACTTCAATGAACTCATTAAGGCAAGGTGTAGATATTATTTATCTCAGATGTTTAGCATCATTGAGAGATGAAGAAATCAATATTGAAAAGGATAAATCCACGGAGGAAGGAAATACTGATGGTAACCTTGAAGTAAATAGTCTGTACAATTTTCAAATGTATTTAAAGACCCGTTAGTTGCTTGAATAAAGTTTTCTCAAACTTCGATCTTCTTGACATTTTGAATAAATGTTTTTATATTATATTTTCTCTTGTATTGTTGTACTATTGTAAATACAT
>CAJVQC010001340.1:0-10370 GCA_910592285.1 Racocetra persica
TACCGAATGAAACAGAGGATATTTCGGTCATCTGAAAATTCTTCAGGTGTCCCAGAAATAATGATAATAGCTGTAAAGCGGGCCGGGCCGGCAAAAAATTTTTTCAGCAGTGATAAACCGGGATGTAATTGCATCCGAATCAAAACTTATCGAATCGGCAAATATTCGGTCGGTCAATTTTTGCCAGATTTTCCAGAATTTATGAGAAAACAGCTGTAACTCTAATTGCAGGCCGGGTCCGGGCCGCAAAATCAGGAATTTGCAGACCTAAAACTAAAAAATCTGGTTGGTTAAAAATTTTAACCAATAAAAACTTTAGAAAAGGTGGATAACGCTGCAATGTAATTTCTGTTAATAACGTTCAAACTAACATCGGAAATCATGCAATCCGACCCCTTTTTTTTCGATGGTTAGAATATTCAATATATTGACAATCCTTTTTAAATTCTTATTTTGAAAATAAAATAACGAAATTTTTAATAATTTAACCAATTGGACTTAACAACTTTATTGGTTTTTTTTGTTTTTTTTTTTTAATTTACACAATTGACTGAGCAAGGATATAAATTTAGATCTTGGTTATATCCAAAATAAATAGAAATCTCAAACTACATAGTAATATCAATTTACAAAAAGGATTGAGCCGTAACATTAGGTCTAATGGAAACACCAGGGTCAACTGCAACTCTCAATTGAGCATCGGTCCAAACTGGTTTCGGAATGGGGTCATCAGTCCCAACACCGGCTCTTCCACCTTCTTGTTTCCAATCAAAAACTCTCTTTAAACCATTCTTTCTCCAAATGGTTTCCAAGGCATTAACAAGCTCGTCAGTCATTTTTTCAGAATGACCAGGCGTAGGAGTAATCCTCAACCGTTCCTCACCTTGAGCAACAGTTGGGTAGTTAATAGACTGCACATATATTCCATGTTCACGCAACAATTGATCAGAGGCATTCTTGCAAATCTCAGCATCGCCCACAAGCACAGGAACAATATGAGAAGGATTTGGAATAACTGGAATGTCAAGTTCGGCTAAACGATCCTTGAGCATTCTGGTGTTTAATTGTTGCATCACACGTTCATTGGTAGATTCTTTTAAATATTGAACAGAAGCCCTAGCACCAGCGGCAATGACCGGAGGGAGAGAAGTGGTAAATATGAAACCGGGAGCATAAGAACGAATCATATCAACCAAGGCGGCAGAACCAGCAATATAGCCACCAACTACACCAAAGGCTTTACCAAGTGTACCAGAGATAATATCAACCTTGTCCAAAATGCTGCCATTGTTTCCGTGAGGAAAACGAGCATTTAAATCAAAATCCAAATGCTCAGATACACCACCACCACGTGGACCATACATTCCCACAGCATGAACTTCATCTAAAAATGTAATTGCACCATATTTTTTTGCGAGATTACAAATTTTATCGATGTGACCTATGGAACCGGACATAGAATAGACACTTTCAAATGCGATAATTTTTGGAGTTTTAATGTCAACAGATTGAAGTTTAGTTTCAAGATCTTGTAAATCATTATGTTTAAAGATCATTTTTTTAGCACCGGAATGTTTAATTCCTTGAATCATGGAAGCATGGTTCGAAGCATCCGAGAAAATGACACAACCAGGAAGTTTTGAGGCCAAAGTACTTAAAGTCGCATCATTAGCGACATAACAAGAAGTGAATAAAAGGGCACCAGGTTTATGATGAAGGTCAGCCAATTCCGCTTCAAGTTGTAAATGCAAGGCGGAATTACCTGCAATATTACGAGTACCACCTGCACCGGCACCATATTTATGCAATGTACGCCTGTAAAATCGAGTAACAATTTAATTAAATAATAAATTCATGTGAAAAATATATAAATTCAAAACTTACTGCATGGTATCATGAACCACGGGATTTCTGCCCATTCCCAAATAATCATTGCTGCACCAGACAGTCACTTCTTCTTGTAAATTAGCGGTATGAGCCTTGGGAAATTGTTGAGCCAATCGATTAATGTTGTTAAAGTAACGATAACTTTTATCATGGTGTTTTTTATCAAGTTCAGTTTTATATAATGTTTCATAATCAAAGTGCTGATTATTGGTAGAATGAAATACAGGTTGTTTTTGAGCGAATGAATAAGCCTCACGATGAGTAGTATCTCGGCTTTCTTGAACGACTGAAGCTTGTTTCAAAGGAGAAGTAGGTTGTTTCGCCAACCTAGCGGAGGTATGAAGATAACTTTTGCTTTGAATAGCCATGGCTTTTCCCATAACGGGACACTTTTGCGCCATAAAAACCAAGGCATTACCACGCACATTTCCAGCTTCAGAAATGCCAGTAGTAGGTGCAGGCATACGAGAAAGCTTGCGAAGAGAGGCGGTAGAATTATTATGAAGGAAGGGACATGCCCTCCTGAATTGATGAATTGCAGCTTCCATCAAGTTAGTAAAATAATGTTTCTTTGTTGAGATGCGCTTTCAATTTTTTCAATTTTTTTCAATTTTTGATTAAAAAAAAAAAAAAAAAAGAAAAGCTTATCGTATAAGCTTAAATATTTCATTAGTTTGTAACGCAGTGTAACCCCAAAAGCCTGAAACATATAATCATGGGTATAACGATATACTATATAAGCCACTTTGATAAACTAACGATAATCCTCTCGGGACAAAAACTGAGCATTTATTACCTAAATGGGGAATTACTTTTAGCACTGTTATGTATAGTAGATGTATGTACTTATGTTCATACGAGTACTAACGCGATTCTCTCGCATTATAGCTTATCCATTCAATAAAATATATTATCGTTATTGATGAATCAATCAATCGATTATTGTGTCAAGAAAATGATCTGCAAAATTTTGCTCGGAACCAATAAACTTGAAGATCTTCGTGTAACATAACCACCAACGCTAAAACCAGCTAAATATTTCCAAGTAAAAATGCGTTGCATGAAAAAAAAAATGGGTTATATCGGATGTAGAATAGAACCGGCAACTTGGCTTTTAATTTATATATTTATATATATATATTGAAATGGCCGCAAATAGAAATATTTTGTTTGGTTATTACATTACACAATATTTGTAATAAAACCAAATCTATTAAAAGTTAGCGTAGGTTTATTATTGGTGGTTTATTGTTATGCAGCCATACAAAAATTAATGTTAGCTAGAACTACGATGTCTAAATTCAGGCTAGAGTCAATAATATTTCAACCCGGATTTATGTTTTCATCCGGATTTTTAAATACCCGGATGTTTTCATTAAGTCGATACTGCATGTATTCTCTAAATGCATAAAAAAGTTTTGGTTTTTAACTATTAAACATAAAAATGGTTAAATGCTTTGACGGATAGCATACAATTAGATAGTATCGACTGTAGTTCTCATAAATGCTAGGACAAATTAAAAATTTACTCATTGTCCGAAATCTTCTCGGTTTCGCTCTGTAAATCACATAATTCTCTGTAAATCACATCACTCACTGTCTTCGGACTGAAGGTTCAAAGATAGCGATGTAATTTCTAGAGGATTAGTAATTTACAGGACGAAACCGAAAAAGATTTCAGATAACGAGCAAATTTTTAATTTGTCACATAATTCATGAGAACAGCTGTAAATCCGGGTTTAAGTTTAAACCCGGATCTATTAACCCGGATTTAAAAACACCGGCACGTATGCCGCATAATTTTCTTGAATGGTCAACTACTTACGGTTGTATTTATACACTTTAAAGTACACTAAGAATATAAGTTCAATTCTTATCAAAATTTTCAACACAGAATATGTCAAAGTTACCACATGGTTATACACCCTGGGAAGTGGAAGAAAAATGAAGAACAACAGATCGAAAAGAAGTTGGGGTTACACGTGATGTTGGGGTGGTCGATCATCCGATAAAATCAAACATACATCTAGTCTTGGCAGATTTTTTTATCATTATAAATTTTTTATTACTGGGATGTATCACATTGGTCAATTTACAAACATAGTGCAGGTCATATACGTAATAAATTCTCATACGTACGTAATACATTTTTTTTATAGATCGACAAATGTTATAGTAAAAACATAAATTCATACTGTAATAACTCTTTAACAGAAAAATCCACATAAACAAAATTACATTCGTCAAGTTCGTTTTAATATGCACTTTAAAGTAATAACGCTTTTTTTTTTATTGTCTAGAGTGTGGCGGAAGTAGGGATGCTAACAACTCGACTCAAGCTGATGACTTAAAATATTCATTTTATCAAGTTAGTCGACTTGAGTCGATTGCTTATTTTATGATTAATAATAGTAATAAATTGATTAATAATTAATTTATTATGGAATTTTCTATAGTATACCTAATCTCATATTAGTATTTGTAAATTAAATCTATTAAAATGAATACAACAAATGAAATTAAAATTTTGAATTTGAAAAATTATAATAATTTTAATAAATATGTTGTTGAAATATAAGAGCTAGAAACTAACAAAATGTTTAGTAAAGATATACAAATATTTGAAATTTATAATGCTAATTTTGATAAAGATTTTATAGTTAAAATTGAAGAATCTAATTTAGAATATTCTAATTATCTGGAGCAAAGCAACAGACTTATACTTAGAAATGCTAATAAAATTAAACTAAGATGGTGAAATAATTTTATTATTTCACCAATCACCAATCAGTATTGGTAAAATTGGTGAATTAGTGGAATTGGTAGAATTGGTAAAATTGGTGAAATTGGTGAATTAGTGAATTGGTAAAATTAGTGAAATTGATAAATCAGTAAAATTGGTAAAATTGATGAAATGGTGAAATAGCAAAATAATAAATGAATTAACTAAATCTATACTCTAAAAGTTCTGTTCCAATAAATTTTTACATTTTATATTATTTTATTCTGATAAATAGTTTGTTTTTGCAAATGAAGTTCCTTTACTAAGTAGCTATTTTTACAAGTTTAATATTTTGATATTTATATTATTTGTAAAAATGCTATTCTTAATAGATCAGCAATACCGATCTTGATAAAGTTAAAAAAAAAAATATTTGAGTACTGTTCCTGATAGAGTTCTAAAAATGAACCCTAATTCTAACTTTTTTTATTATATAGTTTTGTATTTTGGAGGTCTTTTTTTAGAACCTATTAGGAATAGTATATAAATCAACTTTTTTCTCACTTTATCAAAAACAGTACCAACAATCTATCAGGAATAGTATTTTTGCATATTATTTAGTTATTTATTTATTTATTTTTCTTGACTTTTTTTTTTTTACTAAAACAAGCTATAGTTTATTTTTTTCATTAGTTTTTTTTTTTTAAAGTATAAAATATGTTTATGAAAACTCAGATTAAAATAATAGCAAACAGATTTAATAAAAATCTGAACAAAAAAAATAGAACTTCTATATAAGTAAAATAGATAAATATAAAGTAATTTATTGTTGAGATCATATTAACTATCAAAACTCTTTCTGCTAATCCTCTGAATACAAATTCATTATAAACAAAAAATTAATAAAACACATATTTCGCTAAAGGAAATACAGTTCGCAGTACTAAGTAAAGAGAAAAAACACACAAAATAACATCTAATCTCTTAGAAGATGAAAGTAAAAATATTAAAACTTTGGACAAAAAAAAAGAAAAACAACAAAAAACTAACAAAATTTCGCCCTTTGCAAGCAATTTTTGGGAAATTGCACTTGACTCTATACTGCAGATCTGTTGTTATTACACAAATAGAATACGTGTCTAGGAATAAACAAAACAATCTAATTTTGGATTATGTGACAGATATAAACAGAGAAACAGTATCTAGGAAGTCAGGTACGGATGAAAAAGAAGATTCTAGAAAACAAAACAAAACTACAGAGATCATTAGCAAATTTATAAGACCAAAATATTTTAAATAATTTGCAATATACAAAAATAATGAAAATTTTCGAAAAATATTTCAAAATATTTCGAAATATTATAATTTCGAAAAATTTTGAAAAATAATTTGAAATATTTCAAAATATTTATCAAAAATTTTTGATATTATAATATTTTGAAATATTTGAAATATTTCAAATATTTTAAATTTCATGCTCACAATTAATAAGGGCAGTGTCATTTATCACCTGATTTTTTTTTATCAGAGGCTTACCCCTTCCTCCCTCTTACTATATATCTTGATCAGGTCTTTATATATAATTTTAAATTTTTTACCCCCTTCCCCTCTAAAAAATTATCTGATTTTTGTCATGTTCCTAACATTACCTTACTGCATAATTTTCTTGTAACAAAGCTTATTACATTTTTATGATTATATTTGTCAGTACAAAAACTATATTTTTCACATATTGCCGCATTTTATTATACATAATCGTTTGATTTATTCCTACATATAAATCAACTGTCATTTGAAGATCTTTACAGTTTTTTTAATATCTAATCTAGATTAAATATTTTTATTTTTTATTTTTTATTGATCTTTGTATATTTCTTTCTTTTATTTATTTATTTTTTTCATTTATTTTGTTTATAACAAAAATAAATTAGCTTATATAAACAACTAATAACAATTTTTTTTGATCACTTTGTTTACTCCTCTTCCTTTCGATATTTGCTGATATTTCACTTGTAAATTGTGTTGTAGTAGTTTTTTTCATCCTTTAGTGTTTGCTGAAAGTTGTTCTGTGGTATTTTTTTCTGGTCTTTTGGTATTTGCTGGTAAGTTATCTTGCGATATTTCTTCTGATTTTTTAGCATTTGCTGGTGAATTGTCTTGTAATATTTCTTCTGATCTTTTGGCGTTTACTGGTAAATTGTCTTGTGGTTGCTTCTTTGGGTAGTTTTATACTACCCTTCCTTTTCTCTTTTTTGCAGAAGTTATTTTGGTCTGGTGTTCTTTCTTCTGTTCCTTTGACATTTTGTTGGTGAATTGTCTTGTAGTATTTCTTTTAGTTTTTTGGTATTTGCTAGTGAATTGTCTTGTACTTGCTTTTTTGGATAGGTTTATACTACCCTTCCTTTTCTTTTTTTTTGTAGAAGTTCTTTTCGGCAGTTTTTTTTTCTGGCATTCTTTCTTATGTTCTTTCGACATGAATTGTCTTGCGTTATTTCTTCTAGTCTTTTGGTATTTCATTGATAAATTGTCTTGTGGTATTTCTTTGGATCTTTCAGCGTTTACTGGTAAGTTATCTTGTGGTATTTTTTCTAGTTCTTCGATATTTTGCTGGCAAATTGTCTTGTAGTATTTCTTCTAGTCTTTCAGCATTTACTGGTGAATTGTCTTGTAGTTGCTTCTTTGGGTAGTTTTATACTACTCTTTCTTTTTTTTTTTTTGTAAAAATTTTTTTTGGCAGTTTTTTTTTCTGGTATTCAGTTTCCGTTCCTTCAATGTATTGTTGGTGAATTGTCTTTTGGTATTTCTTCTAGTCCTTTGATGTTTTGGTGAATTGTTCTGTGATATTTCTTCTGGCTTTTCAATATTTCGTTGGTAAATTGTCTTGTGGTATTTCTTCTGGTCTTTCGATGTTTTACTGATAAATTGTCTTGTGATATTTCTTCTGGCCTTTCGACGTTTTGTTGGTAAATTGTTTTGTGATATTTCTTCTGGTTCTTTGATGTTTCGTTGATAAATTGTCTTGTGGTATTTCTTTTAGTCCTTCGATGTTTCATTGATGAATTGTCTTGTGGTAGTTCTTCTGGTTCTTCGGTATTTAACTGATGAATTATCTTGTAGTATTTCTTCTAGTCCTTCGGCGTTTACTGATGAATTGTTTTGCGTTATTTTTTTGTTCTTTTAGCATTTTGCTGGTAAATTGTCTTGTGATATTTTTTCTCGTCCTTTGGCGTTTAACTGGTAAATTGTCTCGTAGTATTTCTTCTGGTCTTTCGGCATTTAACTGTTGAATTATCTTGTATTTCTTCTGGTTCTTCAGCATTTAACTGATGAATTATCTTGTAGTATTTCTTCTGGTCTTTTGGCATTTACTAGTAAGTTATCTTGTGGTATTTCTTCTGGTTCTTTGACATTTTGCTAGTGAATTGTCTTGTAGTATTTCTTCTGGTCATTCGGCGTTTGCTGGTGAATTGTCTTGTGGTTGCTTATTTGGGTAGTTTTATACTACCTGTCTTTTCTTATTTTTTGTAGAATTTCTTTTCGGGTTCAGTCTTCTGTTCCTTCAACATTTTGTTGGTGAATTGTCTTTTGGTATTTCATCTGGTCCTTCGATGTTTTACTAGTGAATTGTCTTGTAATATTTTTTCTGGCTTTTCGATGTTTAGTTGGTGAATTGTCTTGTAGTATTTCTTCTGGTCCTTTGACGTTTCATTGATGAATTGTCTTGTGGTAGTTCTTCTGGTTCTTTGACGTTTAACTGGTAAATTATCTTGTAGTATTTCTTCTGGTTCTTCGGTATTTACTGATAAATTGTCTTGCATTATTTCTTTTGTTCTTTTGGCATTTTGCTGGTAAATTGTCTTGTGGTATTTTTTCTGGTCTTTTAGCGTTTAACTGGTGAATTGTCTTGTAGTATTTTCTTCTAGTCTTTCGGTGTTTAACTATTGAATTATCTTGTAGTATTTTTTCTGGTTCTTCAGTGTTTAACTGATGAATTATCTTGTGATATTTCCTTTGGTTCTTTGGTGTTTAACTAGTTAATTGTCTTGTAGTATTTCTTCTAGTTCTTTGGCATCTCTATATTGTCTGTGGTGGTGTTGCTTCTATGTCGTTTGTTGTGGTATTGTCTTTAC
Source organism: Racocetra persica (assembly GCA_910592285.1). NCBI lineage: Eukaryota > Fungi > Glomeromycota > Glomeromycetes > Diversisporales > Gigasporaceae > Racocetra > Racocetra persica. The sequence goes on from CAJVQC010001340.1 coordinate 8,740, forward strand.
GGTATTTGTGGTAGTGGTACCCTATGGTATTTGTGGTGGTAGTATCTTTATAACATTTGTGTAGTATATCTATGGTGATTGTATAGTGTTTTACAGCAATTTTGTGGTCTTTATAGTGATTATATAATGTTTTTATAATTTTGTATATTTTGTTTTGTAAATTTTTTTTTATATATAAATAAAGTAAATATGTTTATATATTTAAATAAACTTGAAATAAATTAAGAAATAAAGCAAAAACTTTAAATTTAAAATAATTTATCTATTTAAATTAAATATGCAATATTATTATATATTTTTAATATTCGAAATATTTCGAAAATTTTCAAAAATTTGAAATATTTTAAATTATATATTTATTATATATTTTGAAATTATTCAAAATTTTTCAAAATATTTCGACATATTTCAATTATTTTTAAAATAGTTAAAATTTATTATTTTGAATTTTTTTGCAAATATTTTTGCAATATTTCAAAATATTATTCAAAATTTTTTGAAATTATTTTTTTCGAAATATTTCATATCGATCGCAATAATTTCAAAATATTTCAGCATCGCAAATTCTTTCACAAATTTTTGTTTATATTTTTTGCTAATGATATTGGATGAATCGATAGAAGATTATTTAGAAGAACTAAAACTTTATAATAATTAGATAGTTAATCTTAGAAAAAAAAGAGAAGAGCAACAAGCACTTCAAAGAAAAAATATAAAAAAAAATTTAATCCAACAACTTGAACAAGAAAATTTATCTTTTCTAATACAGAATGATAAGAAAGAAGATGAGAAGAATATAAAAATCTCAACAAATACAGAGGTATTTGAAATGCTGATAGAAGACTATATAGAGGAATTAGAACAAGATAAAATATGAATCCAAACTCGTAGACAAGAAAGTTTAGAGCAAAGATCACAACAAAGAAAGAAAAGAATAGAAGATTCTTTTCAACAAATCGAAGATTTATACATATATATTATGAAATAAAACCAAAAAAAGAAGAGAAATATCGAAGTAATGATCGCTAAAAAAAAAAAAAAGAGAGGAAAAGATGAAGTGAAGAATTTTATAAATAAAGAAGCTTTATCTAATAATTACTTAGAAAAATATCTAGATGAATTATATCGATACAAGAAGTAGATAACAAGTTTTAGAGAAAAAAGAATGAAACAAAAAAAACTTCAAAGAAGGAAAAGAAGAGAGAATCTTGAGTATCTTTTTAAAGAATTAATAGGAAGTTACCTTCAACTACAAGATATTTTGGAGAAGAATATTATATATAGTGAAGAGAAAGAAACTAACCAGACAGTAAACAATTTGAAGATATTATGGAAGAAACTTCTAGAGAAGTTTTTAGGGCAGTATCATTTATCACCTGATTTTTTTTATCAGAAGCTTACCCCCTTCCCCCCTCTTACTATATATCTTGATCAGGTCTTTATATATAATTTTAAATTTTTACCCCTCCCCTCTAAAAAATCATCTGATTTTTGTCATATCCCTTAGTGAATTTGGGAGAATTCCTAATCCAAGCAAGAAGAAGTAAAAAGATTAGAACAAATTAGAAAAACAGAAAGAAGAAAGTAAAGAAGAAGACTCTATTACAGAGTAGAGAACCATTAACATCTAA
>CAJVQC010001341.1:0-10363 GCA_910592285.1 Racocetra persica
CTCAAAGAATATTTTTTACTTAGAAAAGATATGGCTAAAATCAATATTTAAAATTTTATTAAAAATTTTAAAATATGTAGGCAAATTTGCCTGTATTACAATCTAAGGGATAATATAGTATTTTATATTGATTTAATTATTTTTTATTTAAAATTTGCATTTTTTTATTTATACTTTAATTTTTTTAAATATATTAAATAAATAAATAAATAATAAACAAATATATATTTAAAGTGAAATTATTAATATTTTTATTAATAAAAATATATAAATAAAAAAAGCATATAAAAAACAAAATTTTATATCATCTTTGTCTCTTTTTGTGTCTTTTTTGACTTTTTGTATTTTTTCAAAAAAAAGCAGCAATTATTAAAAAAAAAAAACAATACAAAAAATTTATTTATTGTCTTCAGGTTCTTTTTTATCTTCAGATATTTCTAAAATTTTAGTTATTATATATTAATTAGTATATTTAGTTATTTTTGAATTATTTAAAATATTAAAAAATTTACTACAGTCAAAGTTTTACCACACTCTTTTCACTACATTACGATTTACAAATGACAGAAAACAAAAAACAACATTTTTCTCAACAACTAGTATAAGAAACAGGACTTCTTGTACTAAGAAAAAAGGAAGAGAACTATAAACAACACTTCTTTTATTAAAGAAACTTTTCATAAAAACTTTAAGACAAGCAACCAAATAAAATTTTTCAAAAAATTTTAGAAAACTTTTGAAGATTTTAAGAATATTGCTTTGACTCTGAAATTCTGATCACAAAACATGTAAACAACAATAACAACAACAAACACGTATGATCAGATAAACAAATAAACAAATATTAGAACGCATGACTATTTTGGATACAGCAAAACAACAATTAACAAACAGCATACGTGACTTATTAAGGATTATTCTAGAATACAATGCCAATACAAAAATGATGAAAATAAATCTTCTAGAATTTATTTGGAACAGAAGTATAATTGCAGACAAGTATATACTAGATAGAGTACTTGAAGAAGTAATTAGCGAAATTACACTTACTGAAACTGCAATAATAAATATATAGCTATGACATTATCAATAGAAAATAAGAGTGCTATCACCCAATAGAAGTACTAATATATAGACGTATACTGAAAGCTTTATATCAAGCCAAAGCTAGAGGTCGTCTAGAAAAAAAAATAGAAAAATAGACAAAAAAAGCAAGCTGGGTCAACCAAAACTTAAAGTCGATTAAGTATATAATAGAAATAAGCAAGGAAGAAATCAAGAGAAAGATAAACAAAATAGAAGGTGTTATAAGAATAGAAGAAAATAAAAAGGCCAAATCAAAAAAATGTAGACAAAGTGAAGACTCGGAAAAGAAAGAAATCAAAGAAAAAACAAATATAAAAGACCTTTCATACCAAGTAGAGAATATAGACATAAGCATCAAGAATGAGAAAACAATGAAGATTATCAAAGCCTTAGAAGAGGAATCAAGAGAAGGTTTCTACAAAAGAAATCCCAAAAGGAAAAAAGCCAAAAAGATGAAGAAGCCCCTATAGACAGCATTATACAAGACGTAATAGAAAATATCAAATCTGAAACTTAACAAATAAAGACAAAAAAAGAAGAAAATAGCAAATTCGTCATATCAGGAGACTCAATTAAACAAAGTATATAGTCACCTAACAATAGAATATGCAAAGAAAACAAATCATTCCATACAAAAGCACCGATCTTCAAGATACCGAAGGAGACTCCTGAAGAGAGAATCAAAAATATAGAAGGAATATTATATAAAGATAAACACATAAAGTCAGTACAGAAAGTATTTACAAATAGAAACAGCTGGGTGGAAGTAGATTTCGATTGTAAATATAGTAAAGAAGAAGCAATCAAGAGGATACAAAATAAAGAAGGAGACTGGCTTCGCCTAATCGCAGTAACAGATGATGAATCAAGAAATTTAAGATTCAATACAAGAAATCAAAACAACAAATCTAGAGAGAAGCAAAATTTCAATCACAAGACTAAAGATACTATTAAGAAAAAATGTTTTCAAGAAACCAAGAAAAACTCATACCAAAGTAAAGAATACCACAATACAAAGCTAGAATTATCAAGAAGATACAACCACAATAGATATATAAACATGAATTGTATCACTATATGGGATCTTCCAATAGATATAAACTCAAAAGAAGTTAGATATATGTGCAAGAAATTAGATGATATAGAAGACATGTATATTAGACGAAAAGGCAGCAGAGCTTTGGTAGTGGTAGAATTTAGTGAAGTATTAGAGAACAAAGACATACCCTGGGCCCTTCCTATAGGTGATAGCAGATTAGCTCATGTATCTATAGGAAAAGAAGACCATGAAGAGAAAGACAAAAAATATAAATTTGTAGCAAAACTAATGGGAATCACAGAAGGTCTATCTGAAACTCTTCTACTAAGACATCTTAAAGACAGGAAAGCAAAAGCTATTTATATTTCAAAAAGAAGAAATGGCTTTATGAAGCAAATAGCAAAAATAATTTTTGCAAACAAAAAAGAAATAGAAGAGGCAAAAAAAAAACAGTAAAGTACAACAACTTAGTACTCCAATGAATACGACCAAAGCAAGATGAAAATAACTCTTCAGAGGATATGCCTAAAGGAAGAAAGAAAACAGAAAGCAAAATGAACTGGGAAAGAGAATCCAGTAATGAAAAAAGAGACTTCTCACATAGAAGAAGATATGTCCACAAGGCAATGCCATCAGAAGATGACAAAGAGATCAACAATAATAATAGAATAGACAGCGATAAAGAAAACAATACTAACTTCAAAAAGAAGAAGAAAGGTCAGTTTAGTCCAAAAAGGAGTAAAAATTTAAGAAATGAAAATTTATAGGAAGAAAGCAACTTGGTAGCCAGAATTGATCAATATCAGTCAATGCTGCTAGAGATTTTGTATCATCTCAAAGGCCTTAGTGAGCAACCAAGAGTTGCCCAACGCTTCTAAATAGAAGCAACAGTTAAATTACAGAAAACTGGCAAAAGAAGTATCCTCTTTCTGCAAAGAGATAATAGAGAAGAGGTTGAAAATAGAGAGATAATCTTTTGCTAATCAATAAACACAGAAGACAGAAAGGGAAAGAAAGTAGCATACAGGCAGATAACGATCTGGAAAGAAAGCATAAACAATATAAATAGTATAAATAGAAATTACACAAAGAGAAGAACAGAACTTAATATAGCAACTCATAATATTAACAGCATCAAAAATAATACTCAAAAATTAGATTCTTTATATAAGTAAGCTATAGGCAATTCAATAAATATTTTAGAGGTTGCTGAAACCAACATTTCAAGTAAAGAAGAGATATGGTTAACCAGAGAACATATAAAATATAAAAGCTTCTGGGCAAGCTTGAACAAAGACAAGAAGAAAGGTTCTGGAGTCGGTTTACTAATAAGTGATCAATAGAAGAAATATATAGAGCAAATAAATAAAGTTAATGAATACTTAATCACAGTAAGCTTGGTTCTTAAGCAGCTAGAGATTATAATCATAATGCTCTATATTCCCCCAAACAATAAGCGAGAGAAGAGAATTGTACAGAAAAAAATTATTGAAAAATTCATCAACTACTCCCTTAGAGTATAAATAATAGTGATAAGAGATTTTAATAGTATAGCTAACCCAGAGCTTAATAAAACACCAATCTTGAAGCAGATTAAACAAGACCCTCTCTTGAGTTAGCTTCAAAGACAAGAATTTATGAATGCTTTCAGAACGATCTACCCAAGAACCAGAAGTTTCATATAGACAAATAGAGATACAAGTACAAGGATAGATCAAATATAGATATCTGAAGAACTTGCATACAGTCTATTTGATGCAGAAATACAAGAAATGGATATTTACACAAATAGTAATCATGAGACAATAGTAACTAGAATAGACCTTAAGCATCTTAATGCTTCTCAAGTATCGTAGTATACAGAAGAGATAAACAAATACAAACAGTTTTCCTTTATGATAAAGTATCTGAAAAAAATTGAGAAAATTATAGAAAGCAAATAGACAGTTTATTTAAAAGAAGTACAAATATAACAAGCCTAATGAAGAAAACTTGACAACAAAGAGAGGAATCTTTAGAGTTAGATAAACTCTGAGATGATATAAGCAAAGCAATACTTGCAGCAGCAAGATGCAATTTGCCGAAGAAGAAAGTTTGCAATACTGTACAAAACAAGAAGAAAAGTGCTAAAGAGTTCAGACTGGCCTATTCTATAATGCAATTAGGTTGCTAGATAAACATTAGGAGAAAAAACATTAAATTAGGACTCACTTCTGAAAATATATTAGATTTCATCACAGAAATCGAGTTCATAAACCAGTAGCACAAAACAAATATTAATAAGGTGATATTTGGTTGGTTACAGGATTTAATAGACAACCTTAAAGGCTAGTAGAAGATCCTTTTTGCAAAAAGAGCAAATGAGATCGAACACCAGAAGAGAATAGAGATAGAGGAAAATATCGAAAAAAGATACCAGATGATAGATGACATGCAAGGCAAAATGGTTGCAAGTTTTCTAGAAAAACCTTTCAAGAAAATACAAATTGACAGACTTCTTGTAGATCAAGGGATCCAAAGAGAACTTATTACTAAACCGAAAGAGGTCCTTAAGAAAACACAAAAACATTTTCAAAAGCAGTTTAGGCCTCACAATTTCGACCAAAAGCTCTAGGAAAGTAATTAAAAAGAGATATACAGACCAATAGAGAAGATACAGAAAAGTTGGTATAGCAAACTTGCTGAAGATATCTCAGAAGCAGAATGGCTGATTATGCTAAAGAAGCTAAAGAAAAATACAGCTCCAGGTGTATCAGAAATTACATATGCACTAATCAAAGCAGCAAGTTTACAGGCATAGAAGATGTTTCATCTTTTTGCAGAATGCTGCATTTGCTCAGAAAAGATGCCACTGAAGTAGAAAATCTCACAAATTTATTTTATCTCTAAAGACGCTAATTAGAAATTTAACTTAAATAATATGAGACCAATAGCACTTCTAGAGACTTTTAGAAAGTATGTAACTAAGATTATAACTAAATATTTAGCAAGAGTTCTTGCAAAGAAAAATATTTTAAAAGGCCCAAATTTTGCAGAATTGCCTGGCAACTTGACAGAAAAACCAGTGCAAATTATAAATGCAATAATAGAAGATGCAAAAGACAATAACAGAGAGCTCTGAATAGTTTTGCAAGATATGAAGAAAGCTTTTGACTCAGTATTCTTGAGATCATTAGAACTAGCCCTGAAAAAGCTCAAAGTTCCGCAAATAACAGTGACTTTTATACTAAATCTCTCTGAAAACTAACAATCTAAAATTATTACTGACCTAGGTACAATAAATTGTTTTGAGATAAATGACAGTATCGAGCAAGAAGAAGTAATCTCCCTGCTTATATAGAAAATTTTTTACGATCTATTACTATCAAGAATACAAGAAGACCCAAAACTAGGGTATATAGTTACACAACGATACATATATAATTATAGCTCAAATTAGCACAAAAAGATTAAGGATGGGGTATTTGTTTACTATTTGTTTGCGCATAGCATAAAAATAAATCAATCAAAATTTAATGATCTGCAAAATTAACCAATTATAATTGTATATTTGGTTGTATATACATATTTATTTGCATATTGTATGAAAAAAACATATAAACAAATACCCTACCCTTAAGTGGAGACAAGCAGTAGTTGCATACGCCGATGATACTACATAGATCGCAGAGAGCAAAATACAAATTGAAAAAACTATACAAATTGCAGAGAAGTTCTTTAAGCTTAATAATATATAAATCAATAGAAAGAAATCCAAGCTAATCATTTGCAATTCACACAAAAAAAAAAGAAGACCGAAAGCTTCTCTTTGGCAACGAATAGCTCTTAGAAGAAGAAAAAAACAAGATCACAAGATTTTTGAGAGTTTAGTTAAATAACAAGTTAGACGAATCGCTAGTTAAAGCAAGAGCAAAAAAAATCATCCGGTTAACTATAAGGATTTTGAACTCCAAAAAATTAACTATAGTACAAGCGGCATACATTAATAATATATATGTAGTACCAAAATTGTGCTATATATTGCAAGTATCTAGATTCAAACAAAAGGTAATCGACAGCCTCCAAGCTTCTCTACTTGCTTTAACTAAAAACAAGATAGGACTTTTGAAGACTATAAACAATAGCATTATTCTACATAGAAGCATTAGCAACTGCAGTGCCTTATAGGATAAACTTTTAACAAAACAGATTGCTAGTCTATATCTCCGACTAAATACCTCCAGCCCAGAAGAAATTTTGATGCTACTAAGAATAATTGATGATATGAAAATAATAGGATCTACAGAGAATACATAGCACAAAGAGCCGCCAGCAGCCTGTGCACGTATTTGAAAAATAACTTAGCTTGTCAAACAATACTAAATGCTAGAGAACTAGAAATTATGCTAAAGTTCAGATGCATAACTTTAACAACAGAAAACCAAGATTACAGACTAACAAATATACTTAAAGAAAGCTTTACCGTGTCTGTTGCTAAAACTTTGAAAAAATTGAATCTGATCTTACTTAAGCAACTGCTAATAAGTGCAGGTGACCGGCTGATAACTTGGTAGCAGCTAAAGATACTCAGAAATAGCTTGAGTAGAGGTAAAAAAGCAAAGTGGTTCCAAGTAATAGAAAAAAGAGTCCTAGAAGATTAGAAAAAAAGAATTGTCAAAGCGAATTTTAAGTTAGAAGGCCTAAATAATTAGATGCTCCAGGTTGTCCCAGACCTATTAGAAGATAACCAAAAAAAGAAGAACTGGATACTAGTTCAGAACACAAAAAACAAAGAAAACAAAAACCCAGTTTTTAGAAAAATCCTTAGCAAGAAGAAGAAGAATTGTTTATTAACCGAGTACTGGAATGCAAAAGAAGACCCAAATACATTTTTGATCACATTAAAAAAGTGTAACGGCTGCGAGCTCAACCAAGAGAAACAGAAAGATACATGCAGAGCATTAATAAAGAAAGAAGTATTGCAAGGGTCTATCACGAAATATATAGATAAACAAAGAGAAAATATCTTAAAAATCAACCAAGAAGCTTTCAAAACCACACAATAGCTCTCGAGATCTGAAATATTACTAAATGAAAAAGAAGCACATGAGGTTCGATACTATGATTTGGATACTAAAATCATCAAGAAGCAATATATTAGCAAGAAAATAAAAGAAGACCTCATAGACAAGAATGCTGAGTTGAGAGAAGGCTCAGATATTTTATACAGACAGATTATTAAGAGGTAGTGGTACATCTAGACAGAATAAACCAGCCAGAATGGGAGCCAGTTAGGTTCAAGTTAACAAGGACGAAAGCCAAAAGTTAAATAAAGGCTTTTTTAGAGCAAGAAACTGGCCTTTATTGATGAAAACTGAGCTGCTCAGTATTTGATATGTGATTCTTATAGTACCAAGTAAGAGAAGGGTAAAGATTTATACAGATAGTGTATTAGCAATAGGTGTTATAGAAGAGAGGGAACTTAAAAAAACAATATGGAAAATTTATAAAGAGGAAAATCATAGTCTAGTAAATAGTATAGTTAACTTAGTTAAGATTAAAGAAATATAGCTAGAATTAGTAAAAATTAAAGATCATAGTGAAAGTAGGTAAAATAGTTTAGCAGATAGTTTAGCAAAATTAGGCGCTAGGATAGAAGATAAGGATATTATAGTAGAGAAAACTCCTCAAGAATCAAATGTTTCTTTGCATTGGAAAGACAAAGCAGTAGAGAACCCTACAAAGCAATTCATTCAAATAGTTCACTGTTTTCAAACAAGTCTAAACTAGAGGATATCAACTGCAATACGAAAAGAAAAACCAGATGATATATTAGAAACAAATCACTAGCTAATCTTATAGAAGAAAATTAGAAGCCAAAGTGGAATCAGATATACTAGCTTAAAGAAGAACCAATGGTTAGGGGTACTGATCAAGTGCTTATATGAAAGTTTATCAGTATTTAAGACTTTGGCCATTAGATAACCAGTCACACCTTACAAAATGTGAGAAATATGAAGAAAAATGAAATGAATTAGAACAAATGGTATCTAATTTAGCATAATTAACTCTATCTACAGAAACGAAAAACCAGCTTAATAAAGCCTATCTCAAGAACACATTATGGGGTTCTATCAGAGAAGAAAGGATTAGAACAAGATCAAGTATTCTTAAGGGTCTAATCCAAGAAGAGGTATTTAAAAAACTTTTTGCTATTATAAAATCACTAAAAAAAGCACATAACTATTTGGAAACTGCAGTAAATCTAGCATAAAATTTTTTCTATAAGAATATTTGGAAGTGTAGATGTTTAGCTATTAACGAATAGGAAAAATCAGAGGGTATTGACACCAAACAGAAGAGAAGATAGAAACCAAAAGAAAGCTTCGTCGATAATACAAAGAAGCTATGCAAGATTTCAGGGGAGTTTCTCAATAATCAAAACCAAACTAAGAGGAAAGTAAAGAAGAAAGAAGAAGAAAAAAAAAAGAAAAAGAAAAAACAAAGAGAGCTTTTGTGTTTCGAGTCGATTAAAAATTATATTGTAAATAAAGCAAAACTATTTTGATATAGTTTTGCAGGCTAGCTTGGTACAGCCCCCGATATAGATATAAGCCTTATCTGGTAAGACAGACTACTCTTGAGTACCCTTAGGGGTAGCTGAGAGATGTCGAATCTATAGTTTAGATAATTAATATATATGCTTTGATCTAATAAAGATACTAGCGAGGCTGCCGATAATAAAAAAAAAAAAAAAAATTATTTAAAATATAAATCTTGTTAATTGTATAATTAGATGCATTTTTACCATCTTTTGGTTTTTTTCTTGACTAAAAACTTATTTTTTTATTTATTCAATAAGAAATAAAAAAATTTATTTTCATTTGTAAAATATAAACTTACTTTTTCGAATGTTTGCGCAATATATTTGCATTTATTACTACTTGTCTATAAAAACATATTTAAATTAAAAAATAAATATTTTAAAGTTAGTAAATTATAAAATTATTTTAATATATAATAGTATTTTAAAATTAGTAGAATTTATATCTTTTTGGATTCTTCTAAAATATTTTTATCTGAATCAAGCAAGTTCTTCTAAATCTTCAGTTTTTTCAAAGCTAAAAGTTTCTTCTTCAGAATGACATGAGGAAAAAGATTCACCTTTTTCTAAAATACACTATTATATTTAAAATAATTCAAATATATTAATAATAATAATAATAATATAAATAATAAATACTTACTAAATTTCTTGCAATTTTATTTTTAACAATACTCTCAGAAATTGTTATTTTTTCATAATTTGTATCAAGAATCGTTTGACAAATAGCAATAGTATATGCAACTTGTTTATTAGTTGCATCTCCTGAGGGTCTAATTTTTTGCAAGATTCAAGACATATAAGTATCATCAGAATTATCTACAATTTTTGCAAAAAGACGCTTATAACAGGACTTAGTTTTATCTAAACATTTTCAGTTTAAAACTTCTTCAGGAACAGCTTTACTGTTAATAGATTGTAAAAGATCTTCAAATACAAAAAACATAGTATTCTTAATCTTGGTTATCAAAGAATTCTGCAATAATCAGTACTTTTTCATAAGCTAAAAATAATAACAATTAATAAAGTAATTTTTTGAATATATTTGAACAAATTATAATATAATTAAATATTCAAATAAATTTGAATATATTCAAATATATTTGAATTATTTAGAAAATATAATTAAAATAAAAAATATTTATAGGTCCATTAATATTTTTTGCATAGTATATTTTTTAAGTTTTCGTCAACATTTTACTAAAAAATTCAGAATGATTTGCCCAGAGATAAACCTCTGTCACCAACTTAAATTTTTCTTCTTTAGAGTAAATTGAATATTCTATAAGGGCTTTAGCAGCCCCCTTTATTGTTTGCTATTATAAAAATTGTTAGAATAAATTATAAAAAAAATTCCAAATTAATTATAACTTAAAAAATTACTTCTTAAAAGGCCTTTTCATTTGTAATATCAAAATTCTGTTCTAGTTTCTTCTCAATTTCTCTTAACCTATTTTCAACCTAAACTAAATGTGATATTAGTTGCTTAATTTGATGCATAATCTCACCTTGATTTCTAAAATTTTTAATAGTATTCTTTCTGTTATCCCTTAAACCGTCCAGCAGCTAAATATACCCGCTAGAATATTTTTTTTTTATATTTTTTTATAATTGCTTAAAATTTTATTAAGAATATGTACCCCTATTTCTAAGCT
>CAJVQC010001342.1:0-10363 GCA_910592285.1 Racocetra persica
GAAAATAAGCCAATAATGAATCTCGATTTGGTGTAATGTCACGCGATCAGAAAAATTCAAAACAAACGTTCGTTTTGTCAAAAATCGCTTGTATCTCAAAATCTGTATAGGAAACCATCTCCTATGCATTAATAGCAGGTTTTTTTTGAGCTATTTTACTGTTATAACCCTTAACTCTAACACTAAAATAGGCCCTAACCCTAACATAAATGAACTTAAAGAATTTTGTTGGACATCACGTGATGGTAAAAATTTTGTTGGCGATACTGGGGAAGATCTGAAGTAAAACTATCCCAGGACAGGGACCCAAAAAATTATTGTATTGATTTGAAAAAAATATTGATTTGATTTTTAAAAAATATTGATTTATTTTAATATAAATACAAAAAATATTGATTTGATTTTGATAATTTTTTTAAAAAATTTCGATTTATATTGATATAAATTTTATTTAAAATTATTATTGTAATACATCATTGTAAGCATTTTAAGCGAATCACAACTAAAATTATGTTTATCATCACATAAAATTTTGTTATAAGTTGAAAAACTTCTTTCTACATTACAGAAAAAAATTGATAACCAGATATAATCTAGTATAATTTGTAATAAAAGTGGAAGTTGATACAAAATTTTTATCCAAAAATCTTCTAAATTTGTATAAATAAATGCTTTAAGATTAATATTGCAATATATTTCCTATTCATGTAAAAGTTTTATTGATGGATTATTTAATTCAGAAATTATTTAATAAATCCTAATATCTCGATCATTAATAGAAAGTGTAATAATAAAATGTGGATCAAATATATGCACTGTTTTAAATAAAGGATGTGCTAAATAATTTTTAATATGCACACAATATTTAGCATATACAACATTATATGCTTGTTAAAATATTGGATAAAAAGAATCAGAAGAAGTATTAAGTTTTGTAAAAATATCTAATAATGGCTATTCAAGATTAGTTAATGTTTTACTATTGCAAAGAAAAATATCTAAATTTTCTATTCTATTTTCAACTAAAGGAAAGATAGGCACTAATTGCTGTTGAAAAAATCTAAATCTAAAACAAATTTGGATGCATAATATTTAATAAAATTTAAATAAATTTTAATCAAACTATTATTATTTTAATCTATAAACATTATCATAATATATTTAATAATTGGTACTGAATAATCTTGACTTTCTTCTTGATAAAAATCACAAATTAATTCCAGATATTCTGCTATATAAAACACCATTTTGAACCAGAAATTCCATCTCATTGTAGTAGATAATGGAATATTGGTAGGTTGAAAAACTCCAAGACATTTTAAATAATTAAAATATTGTATATGCTAATTTTTAGATATAGCAAAAGTTTTTTTATATCAGTAAGAAACTTGTGAACAATTTTAAAATGTGTAATCGAAGCCTATGATTCTCTAGTTAAAAAAATAATATACATTAATAAATAAACTAATAAAGTTAACCAAATTTAAAATGCTTACTCTATTAAATTTATAATATGTGCTAAATATAGAAGGTAAACCAATTGTAATATTATAGGATTTAGAACTTCTCACATACACTTCTTCATATATTTAGCACTATCAGATATGATTAGTCTTGATATATTAAATGGAATATCCTATTGCACTAAAGTTTTAACAATAAGTTGTCTAACTGTTTGTTATTTATATTAACTAAATAATTAACTACTACTAATTTTGTATTCTTATGATAATTAAACAAAATATTTACTACACTTCTCATCTTAATATCAGTAGTTTCATCCACAATAATACTAACATACTTATTTGCAAATATTTCTTTTAAACTAGCTAAATGATTATCAAAAACATTTGACAAATAATAACACCTTAAAGTATTTGATTTAGAAATTGAACTCCTATCACAAACATATTTTCTGATTCAATTTTCTAACTTATTCACTTTTTCAAGCAGTATATTTGCACTTACAGAAGCTTTAATTAATTTAGAAATTACTATCTATTTAGAATCTTGAGCAGAAATAAAAGTATTAAGTATTGGCTAGATTAATAAATTTTTTCTTTCAATAAATTCTGCTTTATATTTTTATGTCTTTTTGAACTAAGATAAGCTATTACTGCAAATTTGCTTGTAAAAGTTACAGATTTTGCACAAAAATAACACATCAAAAGACTATTATCAGCTCAAATTTATAGAAAATTCTTGAGCCTGGCTATAGGCTGTAATACATTTTAGTGGCATAATGCTTAATTTTTAAAATCTATAAAATTTAATACATATAAAATTAATTTTATAAATTTAATAAAAATTAGTTAATATAAAGAAAACTTACTTTAACCAAAAAAATTTTTTTGTTTAAAGAGTTAAGTATCTACTAGTAAAAATCCTCTTTCAGGGTTTTTTTTCTTTTTTTTGAAAGGCCCAAAAAATTGATAATAACTAGGGCAAAGTGCTCAATAATATACTTTCTAAGAAAAAAACTAGAGTTTTTTTTTGTCAAAGTATAGAATATAGATTAATTCGATATTCTGAAAAATTTTTTTTATTGTCAAAAATTTTTTTAATACGAATTAATTTTGTAATCTTACTATTTTTAATATAATTAATTATTTAACTAAATTAATATTGTAATTGTTAAAGTTCTCGAAGGAGGCAGTGTATATATTGATATGAGGCTAACACAAAAGTGTGATGTCTCTGATATCATAAAGTAGATTTCAGAATGTGTTCTCTTTCGTAATAATCTAAATATATAAAGGTGAAGTATTTATTCTAATAAATAGAAGAACTTTATTTTCATATTAAATATCAATTTTATATTAATTTACCATGTGACTGTAAATAGCCAATCAAATCATCACATTCATAATTTTGGTAAAAAATATTGATTTATATTGATTTGAGTAAAAAATATTAATTTTATCAATTTATGCAAATCAATAATTTTTTGGGTCCCTGCTCCAGAATTGCTAACAAAATTCTGCAGACATGTGATCTCAAACAAATCAGATTTTAGAATCAGGTGGCACAATCAAGAAAATTCAAAACAAACATTTATTTTGTTAAACATTGCCTATAACTCAAAATTTAGCATAGATAACTGCCTTCTGTGTATTAACAACAAAATTTTTTTGGGTGATTTACTATTAAAACTACTCTAAAACAGCCTCTAACCTAAATCTAAATAAGCTTTAAAGAATTTTATTAATAATCACGTGACTGCAAAATTTTGGTGGTGATCCTGGGTAAAATCTGAAGTGATTAAAAATCACATGATTAAAAGAGAAGCAAGAACTACCAGATGATCTATAGACAGTATATAGAGACAGTACAATTATGTGATAATTAAATTTATGTAGATTATTTATTTTTTTAATTTTAATTAGATTTATCTCAACAACCACCTAACCAAATTCAATAAATCTTTTATTATTCAAATTCTACAGATTAGTAAAATTCAAATAACAAAAATTCATTGAATTTGATTAGATAGTTATTAAGATATCTTTGCTCAAAGTTAGAGAAAATTTTGCTACAGCTATTATTTTTATGTTAATTTTTTTAAACTTTAACTAAAAGTTTTTAACAGCCACCTAAAAAATTTGATAATTTTTTTTCATTCAGATTCTACAGTTCAGTAGAATTTAAATAAAAATCTATCAAATTTGATTAGGCAGTTATCAAAGTTAGAGAAAAATTTGCCATGAAGATTTGATAGTAATAACTTTGATCGAAGGTATCTCAACAACCACCTAATCAAATTCAGTGAATTTTTTTTATTTTAATTCTGTGAATCAGTGAATTTTAAATAAAAAAAATTGATTAAATTTTGTTAGGTGGTTGTCGAGATACCTTCAATTAAATTTTTAAAAAAATTAAATTGTCTATAAGATAATATTGTAGCAAAATTTTCTCTAACTTTTTGTAATAGTATCTCGATAACTATCTGATCAAATTTGATAAATTTTTTTTATTTGAATTTTATGAATCAGTAAAATTCAAATAAAAAAAATTTCATTGAATTTGGTCAGGTGGTTGTTAAGATACATTCGATCAAAGTTTAAAAAAAAATTAAAATATTTATAAAAATAATAGCTGTAGTAAAATTTTTTTTAACTTTGAGCGAAAGTATCTCAATAACTATCTAATCAAATTTGATCAATTTTTTATTTGAATTCTACTAATCTGTAGAATTAAAATAATAAAAAATCTATTGAATTCAGGTAGATGTTTGTTGAGATAAATTCAATTAAAATTAAAAAAAAAATCTACATAATTTAATTATATCACATAATTGCACTGTCTCTATGCACTGTCAGTAGATCATCTGGAGAACTACTATTGTGAGTGCATCTATATACCCCACCCAAAATAGAAATAATCATCATTGTTGTTATTTTTTAATGATTAATGTTAATCAAAATTAGAGGATGGGTCAAATATAGTGTTGTAGTAAAGGTAGGGCTATAGAAAAATATATACCAGAATTTTAAAGGAATTTTTTTTGTTATAATGCAAAAGATAGTTTCATATACAAAATTTTGTAATATTGACAATTTTTGAAATAAACTATTTGTTTTTTAATTTTAATGCTACACACTGATCGTTCATGTAGTATCTATATTATTAATATTAATTGACTGAATACCGGTTTTCAAACTAGTTTGGGGCATATAGATGTATGCCTACTACTGTATCACTATCAAAAATGTCATTTTCATGTAATGATCTACATCAATTAACCAATAATTAATCACAATTTGATGTAATATAACACAATCACAAAGATCTAAAACAAATGTCAATTTTGTCAAAAATTATTGATTTCTCAAAAATTCACATAAAAAACTGCCTTTTGTACACTAACAAAAAAATTTTTTGAGTAATTTTACTATATTTTTTTATTCTCTAACATTAGTTTAAATACTAACTCTAATATAAACAAACTTAAAAGTTTTTTTCGATAGTCATGTAAAAGTAACATTTTTGATAGCGATACTGGGGAAGATGAGAAGCGGGCCATATGAAAACTCAGCCACAGACAACATGGGTCAGAACCAGAGCATGTAAAAATAAGAGGCTAATGATTTCTGGTAACTTTTCTACAAAAAAATTTCCAGAATGTGATTTTTAGCCAATTAGATCGAAGGATTAGGTATAATGTAAAATCAAATTAAGCAAGTAATAAGCTTCATCTTAAGGTTAGGAATAAGGCTAAGAAAGATCATAGCATATATCAAATTTCACAAAAAATTTTTTTTGTTAGAACACAGAAAGCAGTTTCATAAGCAAAATTTTGAGTTATTAGTGATTTTTAAAAAGATGCGATTTTTACATTACACCTGTTATGCCAAAAAATTTTTTGTGGGTGAGCTACAGGAGTTGAGCTAACAACCAAAGCAGAATCCAAATATGGGAAGACCTTAACCAATGCAGACGACAATGAAAAACTGCATAAGTTAGTATAAAACAAAAAAACAAAAAAAGGTCAAGCACCATAGATAAGTATAAATAACGAATACAGAGAGCCAAGTTCTCTAGGCTAAAAGTAGCTGAAATGAGAGTTCTCACCACCTACCCTACTAACCTGAAATCACCAGGAAACATGTGATTCTATCATTCTATTATGTATCACTTTGTCACTTACAGTTAGCTTACTTTGGCAGGTGGGAAATGGCCCAAAAGATTAGAAGCCAGATCTTACTCATATTTGATATATACCCTAAAGTTAATGGGATTCTATAGATATGATCAAGAATTTATTCATAGGTTAACATTTATCTGATTGGCTGATTGATTTAATTGTTCGGGTAACTAATTTATATGCTTTAAAGTACTTTTTAGAAATTCGACATTTCATTAACAAAAAAAATTTTTTAAATCATATATAGCTTTGAAAAGACACTAACAACTACTTTGCAAAGTAATTAAGAGATACAGTAATCTGTATCCTTAGCAAGTTTTGTTAGAAGAGAAAAATATGCCTCTCTTATTAGTCTGTATAGTAATATACCGCATATAGTACTGTATATACTATATGCAGTGTTGTTACAGGACAGTTGTGGACAGTAAGTTTGAACACTTTAGACAATTTTGGACAATTAAATAAATTAAAATTACTCAAAATTTTATTAAGATAACCTATATTAATTTCTAAATAAAATATATTCAGTATATAAAAAAATATATAATTATATATTTTTTAAACAAATTTATTAATTATTAAAGCTTGGACATGCTCTGGACACTTGTGGACACTTGTATATTTGGATATTAGACAGTACCAAAAAAGCCTTTGGACATTCAAAATGTACAACACTGCTATATGTATGTACTGTATATACTATATGTGAGAATTTTTGCTGATCATTTTATATATAGTCTGTTTTATGTTAATTAATTAGGTAGCTGTGTGATGTAGTCACGCTAAAACCAGAAATGAGAAGCTTTATTTAGAATTAGTTAATACGTTTAATTACAATATATATAAAGAAAATAATAAAAAGAAAATTTCAGTCATTGCTTTAAAAATTTAGTATAATTATAGTATAAATCAATTTTATGAATTATTTTTTGATAGTTATTTCATTGATAAAGCTTGGGTTAGAGTTGGTCACTGAAATCTTTTTTGCCAAATCTGAGAGTTTTAGGTTTTGGATTATAGTTTTTGAAACCTCATCTGAAACTTTAAACCTTGCCCAAAACTCTATCCGAAACCCCAAAACCTGAAATTCCTTCTGAAACCTTGAAACTCCAAAACTTTATGATTGAAAAAATTTAGAATGCTTAATGATTCAAAAAATTGTCAAGTTTAGATGTTAGCAAATTTTCTATAAGTCTGTTTTCCAGTTTTCAAAGATATGGATGTATTTCATAGTGAAGTCTCTAAAAGGTTAAGTGATTCTTAGAACAGGATCGAAAAGCTTTCAGGAAACAAAAAAATTTTTTAGGTATCTCAGAACAGCTGTAAACCAGTTGACAAACTCTTGATCATCTCTCTAACTTTTTTAATATTAGCACCTATTCATGTGGCATGTTTATTATAAAAGTCTATTTTAAATCTATTTTATATCTGGAGCCTTTTTTATATTTCTTGTCAAGATTTATTTGTTAATAAAAATTCCTTTTCCATAAGCTTTTGCACAAATTAAACATACCAAATATGCTAAACAAGTATTCAAATGAAAGTTTAATAATGTTGAATGTGTCAACATTACAATAAAAAAATGGGTATACTTCTATTAAGAATAAAATAGAATAAAATAAAATTATTATAGCAATAAATTTCAATTTATTTCAAAAATTGAATTTTGAAAATATTTCATGTCCTTGAAAATAAAAACAGTTATAATATGCATATAATAATATATAGTATACAGATATATATGTTAGGAAAATAAGTAAGAGTGTTGAAAAGTAGAAATGCCTAAATAAATTTCAATATATTATGTTTTTAAAGTTTCAAATTATAGTTTGAGGTTTTGGATTATAGTTTCGGAGTTTCAGATTTCGAGTTTCAGTTTTTTTTTAAAAAATCTGAAACTAGTTTTGGATTAGAGCTTTCCAAAACTAGTTTCGGGTAGGTTTTAACTCTAGCTTGGGTGATAGAATTGGCTAATAAATGGTTAGTGTTGGGTACAAAGCTTTAACATATATCTGCATAGCTTAGTCAATGAGCATTTTTTGCGAATAATGAACAATCTATACTAATATTTGATACTGTGAAGATTTATTTGTCTGTTTTCTATATTTTATGATTTCAATGATAGATAAGATCATAATTTAAAAAATAAATGGGTAAGTTAGTGATTTGCAATAGTGGGTGATTAACAATTTTAATGGTGAGTAGAATAATGATTTTACAATGGGCGTTGGTGATTTTAAAAATGGGTGAGTGATTTGAACAGCGAGTGAGTTTATTATTTCGACAATAGATCAGTTAGTGCTTTTAATATTAATGGATTAATTTTAACAGTAAGTAAATCAGTAATTTAAATAAGTAATTCAATGAGTATTTTATGATTCGAGTAATGATAAGTAAAAGATTTTAGCAATAGGTGATTCCAGATTTTGTAGTGTAAATTCATAACTTAGCAGAGATTTTAACAGTGAATGATCATTTAGCAATGCGATTCGTGACTTTGACAGAGATTGGTCATGATTTTAATAGTGGGTAAAGAATATACAAGATGTGACAACTATGATCATGCTGACCAATCAGGTATTAGATTTTGGGTACGCACATAGTTTTCTTCTCGAATAAGCTATACACTTCATAATATTCATCACTCTGTTTCTAGTATTAAAATTTTTTCCATAGTAATAATGCAGATCTATTTCTAATTATATACTATATATACTGTATGTACTGTACGTACTGTATGTGAAAAAAATTGGGCTATCATATAAATAGCACATCACTATATATGAGTCATTATCTTCAATATCTGCACTCATATTTTATATAAAAATAAAAATTTTAAAAAAAATAATGATAATTAAAGAGAAAAATGATAACGATAAATAAGGTGACATAAAAGATGATTAAACCTGAATAATCGATCTGATGATCATAGTTCTTGTACAATGCAAATATCTAAATAAAGTAAAACTGAAATTTTATGAATTTTTAAATTAGAATTTTTAAAACCTTTATAATAAGATAATACAAGTATTATATGAGTTTCCAATCAAAATTCAATATTTCAGGGCAAATTTGCAGAAGAAACGGTTTAAGGGTAAATATTATTTAAATGTTAATATATCATGATCATGTAATCAGCAATTAATGATTTTGATACCATTTGATTCGTCTTGATGAGATGGTTCGAATGGTATCAAAATCATTACATCCGGTTCACTAGATCGTGAGTTATTTGCACAAAACTATCTGCCATGCAGAAAACTTAAATTTCTGTAGAGCTGCATTGCAAATTGTTTTTTGCAAATACCTCTTGACAGTGTTGTTACGGGACAGTTGTGGATAGTAAGTTTGGACACTTTGGACAATTTTGGACAATTAAATATATTAGAATTACTCAAAATTTTATTAAGATAATCTATATTAATTTCTAAGTAAAATATGTTCAGTATATAAAAAAATATATAATTATATATTTTTTAAACAAATTTATTAATTATTAAAACTTGGACATGCTCTGGACACTTGTGGACACTTGGACACTTGGACATTGGACAGTACCAAAAAAGTCTTTGGACAGTCAAAATATACAACACTGCCTCTTGAGCTAGTGATCAGAATTTGATGATTTTGATGCCATTCAAATCGTCTTGTCGAGATGAATTGAATGGTGCTAGAATCATTAAATTCTGATCACAGGATCCTGATATATTGGCAAAAAAACAAAATTTAAAAAAATTTCAGGGCAGATTTGCCGGAGAAACTGTTTAGGAGATAATAAAAACATAGAATAAGGAATTTATTATCTGGTGATCTCTTTGTGGTCAATCAGATAGCATGATTGCATACGTATGTTGATAAGTATTTTTGTAAGTTGAAATTTGTCTAAGAAACCACTCTTTGCATTCTAACGAAAAAATACTTCTCAAAAACTTTTGATATAAAACCTTAGTAAAGGCTACTCGAGAAAAAATGTAAAAGATTTGGTTTGAGAACCGGAGTTCCCACTGCTACTAGGGTTTCCGGGTAGGGTTGGGTTGATCTTGATTAGCAAACAGTATATTTTGTTTCCCTTCCCTATTACATGAAAGCCGAGTTTTTATACATAATGCATACATCTGAAGCTTTGCTATTACACTTAACATCTAATCGGAAGACATAAGTAATATGACTACTTAAGGTATCAAGTGTAACAATACAGTCAAACCTCTCTAAATACATTGTGACGAATCATATACTGTATAGAAATTTAGTCAAACGTGTATTTAAAGAGCTATTGCATTTAAGAAGATAAAAATATATATTATATTAGTCGGGCGCAAGTGAGTGAGTGCATTTAGAGGTCTCATTTACATGACTATGACTTCGCTTATACCATTTACAACCAGAGGCGTCATATTTTTGTTCTCTATGAGAACTTCGTTTCGAGCCATACCCAAAATAGCATTTACTAAATGTTATCTTTCACATGTTGATCATTTGATCTGGTACTTTCTTGGTCACGACCCTCGGTCGTGTTTGATGCCGGATCTTATCTCCCAATTACACTATATAAAACACTATACATACTGTACGTACTGTACGTACTGCACGCGAAAAAAATTGGGCTATCATATAAATGGTACATCACTAGGTATAAATATGTTTCGCCTTTTTTTGGTTATTAAGGCTAAATAATTGGGCACACGAATTATGTATGTTGTTGAAAAAATTTTATGCATA
>CAJVQC010001343.1:0-10361 GCA_910592285.1 Racocetra persica
ATATTAGTTTATATAAGTAGTCTATATTATCGATTAGTAGTTTTTTGACGAATAAAAGTTTTTTAAAATATTAATAAAGGGGAAATTTTTGTTTGCAAAAGTAGTTTCTCCAAGGAAAGCTTTAATTCAACAATCTATTTGATTAAAATAAATTTTCTGCAGACTTATTGTTTCAGAAAATTTCTAGATCTTCAACCAAAGTAGAAAGCCCAGTAAGTTTTTATTTTTAGAGTCAATATTCTAAAACTACAAGTTTAATGATTTATCTAAATATGCAAACGATTCTTATCTATACAACATATGATAGGTTGTTCCACTTCTTAATGCAAGGCGTTATTTGGATCGACTTTTAATGATCAATTTAAATCGGAAAGTATTTTTCGTCATACGAAAAGTCTTTCCATGATTCCTTTAACTCATCGTTATGGAGAAGAAGCAATAAAATATAACACACCTTGTCGAATGAAGAATATGCGAGATATGATCACACGGAATAATCTATATTAGATTTTGGGGTCACACCATTTCTTTCTCCACTAAGCCATACACTTTGTGATTTCATCACTTTGTTACTGATATTTGTGAGCTCATCAATACATTCCCATTATTCGTGATTTCCCCATTCAGTTTCTGGTACAATCATTTATTAATCAAAGCATTTGGAACAAACTTAATAATTTTTTCCTATTGGTGCTAACTTAGCGATTGGTCAGTTTATTATCAAATCACTAAATAAGATTTAAAAAACATACTAAATAAGATTGGTGGCACTTGCGCCACCCATCGCGCTAATGTATAAATAAAATATAGATTAAGTCTGAGAAGGATCTGACTGAAGTGAAGCCGTGGAGCTATATAAAAACAATTGCCATCTCTATGCTATAAAAAAAATCAACAACAATAAACTAGATTTGCAAAGAGGCTGTATGAAACGAAGCTGAGAGCTAAATAAAAGATTAAAGTCTAATATAATAACTTTTGTTTATATACTTTCATATTTCTGTTTAAGCTATTCTTGCCTATTGAGCACCGAGTTCCTATATTTCATTAAAAAGAGGGTAAATTTAAAAATCCTTAAAAAAAAAAATTCTTGATTTACTAAAATAAAAACATTATTAATAATCGATAATATCATGTATTTATCATACAGCCTGCAATGTTTAATTATTAGTGAAACCAGGCGGCAAAACTATCTGCATGTGCAATCTCTAGTTGACTAAATTAAAAGACTCATTGAATTAGTACAACAGTTTCACTCATACGTTTCACGACATTTTACATTGGTTGTATTTTCAGGAGCAAAATACAATTTTTGTCGTTGCAATTACTAAATTCATAGTTCTTTCAAAATATTTAATCATTTTCGAACTGATCATAGTTTTTTCAGAATGATAACGTTACCGAACGAATGCATTTTTGAAATATTTAATAATTTTCGAACTGATTACAAAACTTTATTTTCGTGTCTTCTTGTAAACCGTCGATGGTGTAGGATTATTATACCAATATTATGGAGTGAACCTACAAATTATTTTAGTGATAAAAGACTTATAAAAATGTATCTTTTAGCATTAAATGCTGAAGAACAAGTACTATTGACCCCTTTTAAAATTATTCTTCCAAATTATTCAAAGCCATTATTTGAGTATGAAAGTCATACTACATCCGTTGGTTGTTGTTTGGCCTATGGAGTCGAAAATTGGCTTCAAAATGAAGGATACAATAATATAGATTATTTTGGGAGAGATGAACTTACAAATGCTATTAAATGCTCTTTAGTTGCGATGTTTTTACGAGCAAGTAAAAATCTTAAACATTTAATACTTAATAATGCTACTAATGATACAATATTAACTGGTATATTTTGCAAGAATACCACGCTGATTTCTTTAAATCTTCGATCAAATAATATTGGATCAGACTTTGGAAAAGCATTAGCGGATATACTTTGCATAAACACAACCTTAGCCTCTTTGAATCTTGGTTCGAATCGGCTTGGATTAGAAGGCGGAAAAGGATTGGCAAATGCACTTTGCAAGAACAACACCCTTAAAGATTTGAATCTTGGTTCGAATAGTTTTGGATCAGAAGGGGGAAAATCATTAGCAAATGCACTTTGCAAGAATACCGCTCTGATTTCCTTGGTTCTTTGGAACAATAATCTTGGATTAGAAGGAGGAAAAGCATTAGCAGACGCACTTTGCATAAACACCACCTTAACCTTTTTGAATCTGAGTTTTAATAGTCTTAGATCAGAAGGCGGAAAAGTACTGGCAAATGCACTTTGCAAAAATCATACTCTTAAAAATTTGAATCTTAATTCAAATAGTCTTGGACCAGAAGGAGGAAAAGCATTAGCAGATGCACTTTGCAAGAATACCACTCTGACTTCTTTAGAACTTTACAAGAATAATCTTGGATATGAAGGAGGAAAAGCATTAGCAGATGCACTTTGCAAGAACACTACACTAACTTCTTTGGAACTTAGTGAGAATAATCTTGGATTAAATGGCGGAAAAGTAATAGCTAATGCACTTTGCAAAAACACTACGTTAACTTCTTTACGTTTTCGTTGGAATAAACTTGGATCAGAAGGAGGAAAAGTATTTGCAGATGCACTTTGCAAGAACACCACGCTGAAAGAATTAAATCTTCACAATAATAATCTTGGATCGATAGGAGGGAAAGTATTAGCAGATGCGCTTTGCATGAACACTACCCTGAAAGAATTGGTTGTTACTTGTAATAATATTCATTTTATTATAAAATCTAATAATTCAAGTATTAAAATTATACAATAACAAGGCACTTGAAATATTTAAAACGAATTATTAAGTAACAGGAAACAGGGGAAATATGTTGTATGTAAGATTTAAAAGTAAGCTTTGAAATTGAATTGCTTATTGCGCTTTTCAAATTGCTGTGTCCACTGATTTTCATATATCACACTGGGAATCAGAAATCGAAAAAAAATGCCAATACGTGATTAACTAAATAATATAGAGATACAAACATGTGTTATGAACTTGTCATAATTGTAATAGGTTATGACACGGGCATTACGGAAATATATCTTGTAAAAACTTGTAAGTAATGTAGTTATTTATATTGTAATAAATAGAATCGACGTTTAATCTATTTTACTATATTTTTATTATTTTATATGTATATAATTCGATAAAATTATTAAATAAATTATTTTTTGGTAAATTTATTAGTTTACACATAGTGCTTATACACAGGTATAATTTATTGAATTACATATTCGTGCAACATACTAATCAAACCAATTTTTACAAAAGAAAAATTAAACTCTCGCTTATGTTAGGGTAAGGGTGGTTTTGGGATCTGACAAGGTATAACTTATACCAAAATTTCGTAAGGAATTATTTTTGTTAGAAGCCAAAAGGTGATTTCATAATCAAAATTTTGAGATATCTATATTGCCTGTGTACATACACCCCGTGCACAAATAGAAATTGCCTTTTTCTTTGTCTTTTATTGTGTATCCAAATTATGTAATTGATAATGGATGAGTGCTGATGAATGTGGACCACGTATACATTGTAATTTCGCGTACAGCCATTGCACTATCCCAGTAATCCTTGCGCCCCACAGCGTAAAACAAAATCTATAGCGTAGTCGTTAAACCTCCTTACATACATTAAATTAATCATGCAGTTGCTAAATTTTTGAGAAAACGTAGTATAGAATTAAAATGCATATAAGAACACTGAATCCAATAAATAATGGACAGTTTATGTCCACTATTGATTACCAATAAATAATGGACAGTTTATGTCCACTATCGATTAAAAAAGTATCTACTTATCTAATTTTCCCTCGTGAATTATCCTTAGAATTCGACTTGTAACTTTTATAAACCTATTGCGACTCAATTCGGCGGACTAAATTGACTTGTAACCTCGATTTGGCTTATTAAGACTCGAATTTTGTACTCGTGGAATCAAATATTGCCGTTCACGTTGGTTATTTGTGGGAATTGTGGTAGAGAACAAGACTTACGATCGGTTACCAAGCTCTGTTGATATATCACGTGAACTTAAAGCTATCACTGATGTCACTTGATCATCGCCCGCTTTTTACATCGAAATCTTTCGGAAGATGTTACAAATCATCACCATTATTATCATCACCTTATTATTACCTTAACGCATCACCAGTCATTGCATCACCCATTATCATCACCGATTGATATCAAAGTAGTCGTTCCATAGTGTCATATTGCTCAAATATCCTTCAAAAGTTATAAAAGACCTACTTCGCTTACCCAAAGTTCATCATTATCCTCCGTAGGAGTCAAATTCGCCTCACGTTCATATTATTCTATCAGCTCTCCCATTCAACTGTTACAGTATAGATATAAGCTAAACAAATTTACGAGAGCTTGTATGATTAATAAAGCCTTTGAAGTTTATTTTTATGAGTGACCTCCTTTTAATAATTAGAGTTGGGGTGAGTTCTAATATCCTTTTTCATGTTAGGGTTAGTATTGGTTATAGGAAAATCTTTTTAAAGAATATCTCTTACGATCTTTTACGAACTATTTTAATTTCTGCTATACATACTTTATTAATTATACATTACTTTTATATATACTCTTGGAAAACCATGTGATTGGCGATGAGTAACGCGCGTGGTCCGCGCGGGATATTGTATAATTCGGACCAGTGGCATAAATCTGGCCGGTCCCGAAATATTTCGATGGCGAGGTAAAATTTGACACTTCTGTAAAATTACGGGAAGGTTGAAAAATCTATCCCGCGAATCATGCTCGTGATCTTGCATCCTGTGCGGGATTTTTAGAAAAAGTGCAGATTACCCATTACTACATGTGATAAAGGTTCTATGATTGCTATCAGGTTGACCCGGGTGAAATATCTACCCGAGTCAACCCGTCAATCACCCAGATAACTCGTCAGATAATCGGTTCTACCGCAAAATTCTGACATCCAAAATCCTGCAAACCATAATACCGACGTGACAATTAAAAATTTAAAGTCTGACAATGATTGTTAAGGCAAGACCAACTTGATTTTGTGGTTTACATTACATCCCTTCTTCAAAAGGGTGGAACGTATACATAGTAAATTTTATTAAATTTTTTTTTCAATCGGAAATTATTGGCCTGACCTTGCTCGTCTTTTATGTTTGTTCATTTTGTCTTCGGAATTTTCGGATCCTTACAATTTCTAATCTCAATTCCGCCCGGCATTAGCTCTCCGGCCAAAAATTTTTTTACTAAGAGAGAGAGGGGAGGTCAAAAGGGGTAATGTAAACCACCAAATCAAATTGGTCTGGCCTAATGTGATTACTAATCTTTAAATATTAATTGTCACGTCGGTATTATGGTTTGCAGGATTTTGGATGTCAGAATTTTGCGGTAGAACCGATTATCTGACGAGTTATCTGGGTGATTGACGGGTTGACTCGGGTAGATATTTCACCCGGGTCAACCTGATAGCAATCATAGAACCTTTATCACATGTAGTAATGGGTAATCTGCACTTTTTCTAAAAATCCCGCACAGGATGCAAGATCACGAGCATGATTCGCGGGATAGATTTTTCAACCTTCCCGTAATTTTACAGAAGTGTCAAATTTTACCTCGCCATCGAAATATTTCGGGACCGGCCAGATTTATGCCACTGGTCCGAATTATACAATATCCCGCGCGGACCACGCGCGTTACTCATCGCCAATCACATGGTTTTCCAAGAGTATATATAAAAGTAATGTATAATTAATAAAGTATGTATAGCAGAAATTAAAATAGTTCGTAAAAGATCGTAAGAGATATTCTTTAAAAAGATTTTCCTATAACCAATACTAACCCTAACATGAAAAAGGATATTAGAACTCACCCCAACTCTAATTATTAAAAGGAGGTCACTCATAAAAATAAACTTCAAAGGCTTTATTAATCATACAAGCTCTCGTAAATTTGTTTAGCTTATATCTATACTGTAACAGTTGAATGGGAGAGCTGATAGAATAATATGAACGTGAGGCGAATTTGACTCCTACGGAGGATAATGATGAACTTTGGGTAAGCGAAGTAGGTCTTTTATAACTTTTGAAGGATATTTGAGCAATATGACACTATGGAACGACTACTTTGATATCAATCGGTGATGATAATGGGTGATGCAATGACTGGTGATGCGTTAAGGTAATAATAAGGTGATGATAATAATGGTGATGATTTGTAACATCTTCCGAAAGATTTCGATGTAAAAAGCGGGCGATGATCAAGTGACATCAGTGATAGCTTTAAGTTCACGTGATATATCAACAGAGCTTGGTAACCGATCGTAAGTCTTGTTCTCTACCACAATTCCCACAAATAACCAACGTGAACGGCAATATTTGATTCCACGAGTACAAAATTCGAGTCTTAATAAGCCAAATCGAGGTTACAAGTCAATTTAGTCCGCCGAATTGAGTCGCAATAGGTTTATAAAAGTTACAAGTCGAATTCTAAGGATAATTCACGAGGGAAAATTAGATAAGTAGATACTTTTTTAATCGATAGTGGACATAAACTGTCCATTATTTATTGGTAATCAATAGTGGACATAAACTGTCCATTATTTATTGGATTCAGTGTTCTTATATGCATTTTAATTCTATACTACGTTTTCTCAAAAATTTAGCAACTGCATGATTAATTTAATGTATGTAAGGAGGTTTAACGACTACGCTATAGATTTTGTTTTACGCTGTGGGGCGCAAGGATTACTGGGATAGTGCAATGGCTGTACGCGAAATTACAATGTATACGTGGTCCACATTCATCAGCACTCATCCATTATCAATTACATAATTTGGATACACAATAAAAGACAAAGAAAAAGGCAATTTCTATTTGTGCACGGGGTGTATGTACACAGGCAATATAGATATCTCAAAATTTTGATTATGAAATCACCTTTTGGCTTCTAACAAAAATAATTCCTTACGAAATTTTGGTATAAGTTATACCTTGTCAGATCCCAAAACCACCCTTACCCTAACATAAGCGAGAGTTTAATTTTTCTTTTGTAAAAATTGGTTTGATTAGTATGTTGCACGAATATGTAATTCAATAAATTATACCTGTGTATAAGCACTATGTGTAAACTAATAAATTTACCAAAAAATAATTTATTTAATAATTTTATCGAATTATATACATATAAAATAATAAAAATATAGTAAAATAGATTAAACGTCGATTCTATTTATTACAATATAAATAACTACATTACTTACAAGTTTTTACAAGATATATTTCCGTAATGCCCGTGTCATAACCTATTACAATTATGACAAGTTCATAACACATGTTTGTATCTCTATATTATTTAGTTAATCACGTATTGGCATTTTTTTTCGATTTCTGATTCCCAGTGTGATATATGAAAATCAGTGGACACAGCAATTTGAAAAGCGCAATAAGCAATTCAATTTCAAAGCTTACTTTTAAATCTTACATACAACATATTTCCCCTGTTTCCTGTTACTTAATAATTCGTTTTAAATATTTCAAGTGCCTTGTTATTGTATAATTTTAATACTTGAATTATTAGATTTTATAATAAAATGAATATTATTACAAGTAACAACCAATTCTTTCAGGGTAGTGTTCATGCAAAGCGCATCTGCTAATACTTTCCCTCCTATCGATCCAAGATTATTATTGTGAAGATTTAATTCTTTCAGCGTGGTGTTCTTGCAAAGTGCATCTGCAAATACTTTTCCTCCTTCTGATCCAAGTTTATTCCAACGAAAACGTAAAGAAGTTAACGTAGTGTTTTTGCAAAGTGCATTAGCTATTACTTTTCCGCCATTTAATCCAAGATTATTCTCACTAAGTTCCAAAGAAGTTAGTGTAGTGTTCTTGCAAAGTGCATCTGCTAATGCTTTTCCTCCTTCATATCCAAGATTATTCTTGTAAAGTTCTAAAGAAGTCAGAGTGGTATTCTTGCAAAGTGCATCTGCTAATGCTTTTCCTCCTTCTGGTCCAAGACTATTTGAATTAAGATTCAAATTTTTAAGAGTATGATTTTTGCAAAGTGCATTTGCCAGTACTTTTCCGCCTTCTGATCTAAGACTATTAAAACTCAGATTCAAAAAGGTTAAGGTGGTGTTTATGCAAAGTGCGTCTGCTAATGCTTTTCCTCCTTCTAATCCAAGATTATTGTTCCAAAGAACCAAGGAAATCAGAGCGGTATTCTTGCAAAGTGCATTTGCTAATGATTTTCCCCCTTCTGATCCAAAACTATTCGAACCAAGATTCAAATCTTTAAGGGTGTTGTTCTTGCAAAGTGCATTTGCCAATCCTTTTCCGCCTTCTAATCCAAGCCGATTCGAACCAAGATTCAAAGAGGCTAAGGTTGTGTTTATGCAAAGTATATCCGCTAATGCTTTTCCAAAGTCTGATCCAATATTATTTGATCGAAGATTTAAAGAAATCAGCGTGGTATTCTTGCAAAATATACCAGTTAATATTGTATCATTAGTAGCATTATTAAGTATTAAATGTTTAAGATTTTTACTTGCTCGTAAAAACATCGCAACTAAAGAGCATTTAATAGCATTTGTAAGTTCATCTCTCCCAAAATAATCTATATTATTGTATCCTTCATTTTGAAGCCAATTTTCGACTCCATAGGCCAAACAACAACCAACGGATGTAGTATGACTTTCATACTCAAATAATGGCTTTGAATAATTTGGAAGAATAATTTTAAAAGGGGTCAATAGTACTTGTTCTTCAGCATTTAATGCTAAAAGATACATTTTTATAAGTCTTTTATCACTAAAATAATTTGTAGGTTCACTCCATAATATTGGTATAATAATCCTACACCATCGACGGTTTACAAGAAGACACGAAAATAAAGTTTTGTAATCAGTTCGAAAATTATTAAATATTTCAAAAATGCATTCGTTCGGTAACGTTATCATTCTGAAAAAACTATGATCAGTTCGAAAATGATTAAATATTTTGAAAGAACTATGAATTTAGTAATTGCAACGACAAAAATTGTATTTTGCTCCTGAAAATACAACCAATGTAAAATGTCGTGAAACGTATGAGTGAAACTGTTGTACTAATTCAATGAGTCTTTTAATTTAGTCAACTAGAGATTGCACATGCAGATAGTTTTGCCGCCTGGTTTCACTAATAATTAAACATTGCAGGCTGTATGATAAATACATGATATTATCGATTATTAATAATGTTTTTATTTTAGTAAATCAAGAATTTTTTTTTTTAAGGATTTTTAAATTTACCCTCTTTTTAATGAAATATAGGAACTCGGTGCTCAATAGGCAAGAATAGCTTAAACAGAAATATGAAAGTATATAAACAAAAGTTATTATATTAGACTTTAATCTTTTATTTAGCTCTCAGCTTCGTTTCATACAGCCTCTTTGCAAATCTAGTTTATTGTTGTTGATTTTTTTTATAGCATAGAGATGGCAATTGTTTTTATATAGCTCCACGGCTTCACTTCAGTCAGATCCTTCTCAGACTTAATCTATATTTTATTTATACATTAGCGCGATGGGTGGCGCAAGTGCCACCAATCTTATTTAGTATGTTTTTTAAATCTTATTTAGTGATTTGATAATAAACTGACCAATCGCTAAGTTAGCACCAATAGGAAAAAATTATTAAGTTTGTTCCAAATGCTTTGATTAATAAATGATTGTACCAGAAACTGAATGGGGAAATCACGAATAATGGGAATGTATTGATGAGCTCACAAATATCAGTAACAAAGTGATGAAATCACAAAGTGTATGGCTTAGTGGAGAAAGAAATGGTGTGACCCCAAAATCTAATATAGATTATTCCGTGTGATCATATCTCGCATATTCTTCATTCGACAAGGTGTGTTATATTTTATTGCTTCTTCTCCATAACGATGAGTTAAAGGAATCATGGAAAGACTTTTCGTATGACGAAAAATACTTTCCGATTTAAATTGATCATTAAAAGTCGATCCAAATAACGCCTTGCATTAAGAAGTGGAACAACCTATCATATGTTGTATAGATAAGAATCGTTTGCATATTTAGATAAATCATTAAACTTGTAGTTTTAGAATATTGACTCTAAAAATAAAAACTTACTGGGCTTTCTACTTTGGTTGAAGATCTAGAAATTTTCTGAAACAATAAGTCTGCAGAAAATTTATTTTAATCAAATAGATTGTTGAATTAAAGCTTTCCTTGGAGAAACTACTTTTGCAAACAAAAATTTCCCCTTTATTAATATTTTAAAAAACTTTTATTCGTCAAAAAACTACTAATCGATAATATAGACTACTTATATAAACTAATAT
>CAJVQC010001344.1:0-10360 GCA_910592285.1 Racocetra persica
ATCAAGAATTTTTTGATCAAACCATTCTAATGCTTACCCGTGTAGACACTTTCTAAGAATACCAAATGCTTTATCCTAATTAGCAAGAGGGTCTATACCAGTGCTAGCTAAATATGATAATAATCAACTAATGAAAATATCAATATCCTTGTTATACTTACCTGAAAAATTTGGTAGTAGTAGTTGTTGTAATGCTATATTTGCTTGTATATTTATAGGTAAATTATTCTGTAGCACAAAAATTTGTTGATTTAAATTCAAAATTAATTGTTCAGAATTTTGGGCCTGATTTTTTTACTTACCTACTTGTTGTCTAGTTGAATATCAGCAAGTAATAGATCATTTTCTAGAGTTCTGTATTTATTTTTCCATTTAATATATCATTTTTCTGTAAGATTTAAAAGATGTGTAGTAATTGCCCCATCTGTCTTATATTTTTGTAGTTGCTGTTGGGTTCGTCTATTTAAGAGATGCAATGCAAATTTTTCTTGAATTAATTTACTAACCTGTCTATTTTTATCACAATATGAGAACCACCAGCGATGGTGTACTTTTGCTTCATTATTATAAACTATAGTCATTAAATTCAAGTCTATCTCAGTATCATATTGTCTTTGTTGTTCATAGGTTAAGTCTTGTTGGAGATAATTATAATCATTTTGAAGTGTAGCTAACTGGGTTTGTAAATTTGTTAACTGGGTTTGCAAATCTGCTACTTGATTTTCTGCATTAGGGGTTGTAATTTCTGCTTACTATAAGGTCTACCCCCTCCCCCCTGTGATAGATATTGACTAATCAAAATTTATTTTTCTTAGAACATGATAGATTAGCTACCCCTCTTTCCCTAAAAAATCACGTGATTTTCTGCATTTCTCTAATTGCACGAGCATTTGCCTGTGAATATATATCTAGTACTAACTTTTTAAACCTATCTTTGGCATTAATAATTATATTAAGATTCTCTTTAATATCATTTATTGCAGGTGCTATTGTAATTGGGCTTTGAAAATATCCTCTAATGCTATCAACCTCTCATTTAATTCTATGTTTCTGGATTGTAGCTTGATTTTTTGGCAAAGATAATCAGGTTGATCCTGATTGTTATGCCATATCTATAGTATCATTAGAATTTTTATACAAACCAAGAATTTTTTCATTAAGTTTGTTATTATCACCCTGAAAAATTACTAATTACTTTTTCAAATAGTCTATATAATTCTCTTGGCTTTCAGAATCTTGAAGTATTTTTTCCAACTGCCCTTTAATATCAGAAATTTCCTGTCATAATAGATCCAGTTTTTCATCTCAAATCAAAATTTTATTTTTGAGATATTTAATATAACTCTCTTTTAAGTCTAGATCCTATTGTAATTTACAGAATCGATTTTTTATTATCTGCAAACTAGCTTTGAATTTTTTTATTGTTTCACTAGGTGAAGATACTATTGTATCTGATAGCATTGTACAAGCCTATAATATATCGACACTTCTGAAAACTTTACCAAATAATAATTTATTAATATAGTAAAATATATCAAAAATGAACTAACCTAGTATCATAATTAGTACTGATGAGGAATTAGCTCTAGTTTGTCAGTTAATTTATTATAACTTAACTGGTTACTATTCAAATGCTCGAAAATTATATAAAGCTATCAAAGATTCAGTGGTATAGTTTTCTATATAAAAAAATTCGTAATTGGTTGCATAATCAAAGTAGCTAGCAAGTATATACACTACCTCCAAAAAAAATTTCTAAGGTGAGTTATGATAAAATTTCACGTTTGAATTGTATACATATGTGTGATTTGTTGCACTCTACAAATAATACCATTAATAAAAGATATATAAATGGGCACTTACTGTTATAGATGTTGTATCTTGTTTTAAATATGCTGTTTCTCTTATATCAAAGAATAGTTCGAAAGTAGCTATAGCATTTAAGAAAATTTATAATAATTCGAATACCTCTTTTACCTGGCCTGATTTATTATAATGTGATGGTAGTAAAAAATTTATAGGTGAAATTTCAAAAATAATAGAAGCACATAATATTACAATTTGAGTTATAGGCCCATACTCTCATTGAGGACTTGCAATTGTAGACAGGTTTTGTAAGATATTGGCAGAGATATTATACAAAGTCCAATCTGCTATTGAAAGTATATTCAAGAATCCTAAATTAATAAGAGCATGGGTTAAATATTTACCAAAAATTCTTGAATATTTGAATAATTATCTAACACGACTTATATAAGCATCAGAATCGAAAAAATAGGGATTAGCATCTGTGAAAGCAATTAGATTGGATAGAGTAGAGTCTAGACAGTCTACAAAATATAAATGTTCAGTTAGTAAAGATGAAGAAAAATTAAAAAAAAAGGGAGATACCGTTCATTACTTACTCACTAATGCGGAATGGGAAGGAGGTATGGAAAATCAGTGAAGAGCCACAAATCTGACATTTTTATCTTCTTTATATAAAATTCAAAAAATTGTAGTAACAAAGAATGAGCCAATATTATATTATTTAGATAGAGAATTTGCATCTACATGTGGGTTTGTACTTGAGGAACTCATGCTAATTGATCTTGAAAAACTTCAGTATCTATCCCAGAGTATATTAGAAGAAAATACTCATTCCAGGTCTGTTAATTTTATTCATATTAGTAATAAAATAGCTAAAGCCATTGCATATGCTAAGAAGTATAGTGAAAAATGTCTTAGTA
The DNA here is from genome assembly GCA_910592285.1 of Racocetra persica. Taxonomy (NCBI): domain Eukaryota; kingdom Fungi; phylum Glomeromycota; class Glomeromycetes; order Diversisporales; family Gigasporaceae; genus Racocetra; species Racocetra persica. The sequence goes on from CAJVQC010001344.1 coordinate 2,730, forward strand.
AAACTAATCAAATAAATAGTTTTGATGTATATCTCTGGTCTTGCAAAAAAGAACTCTATCAATAGGAAGCATCTTATAAGATCCAGAAATGTAAATTTGAATAGTACCCAATTTGTTTATATTTTAAAGGAGAGTGTTCTGCAAGATATATTTTTAAGAATCTGTTAGGTAAGAAATTTCCATTTTGTAAACTATCTTTTTTAAATAGGATGCAATTAGACGGGTATAATGAAGAGTTAAAATTGGTATATGAATACCAGGGCATCCAACATTTTTGTGTTGTTTTAAAACACTTTTACCTCAATAGCAAGGTTGACCTAGATACACAAAAAAACTGTGATCAAAAAAAGCAGAATATATGCAAAGAGCAAGATATAGATCTTATTGAAATACCATATGATGCAGATTTATTTCCTTATATAAAAAGCAAAGTACAAGAGAAAAGTTATTTATCGTATAAAGAATAAACTTATAAAATCATTATTTTTCGATATAGATACTTTATATCTGCAAAGCAATAATTTAGCATTAATTATCTTGATCAATATGAAAATAGAGAAGCTAGACCCTATTGAGAAAATAGTTTTAAATATCAATGAATATAATAATCCGGAAAGGTTTAACTCATTAAATAGTACACCCCAATAGCCTTTTAACTTATTAATTAGTAGGTGAACCAGATCAGGAAAAACTAACGAAGTTATCAACTTTTTACTTGAGAACAAGATGTATCATTTGTTTAATGAAAAAAAAGGTGAAACAAGATATATTAAGAATAATAATTTGGTTTTGATCGGACATTATATTAATGAGCCGAAATACAAATATCTGAAACATTGTTATGAAATAATTGCAAATAGTTCTAAACCATATTGTAAGGCTATTATATTCCAAGCAATAAAACCTGATAAAATACCAAAAATTAATGATTTCTCTCCTAAAAGAGGAACAGTAGTTGTATTTAAAGATTTATATACTAAGTCTAAAAAAATACAAGATAAAATTGCTCTGTATTTTAGTAAAAAGCAACATGCTAATATCAGTTCAATATATATAACACAAAGCTTTTTTGACTGTCCCAAACTAATAAGAAAAAATTTTGATTATATTGTTCTCTTCAATGATAGTGGTACCTATGATGAGCTAGTTAATATTGCTTGACGATATACAAAAAAATGGCACAATGTTGTTGATATACTTGATAAAAATTTACAAAATCAAGAATTTATTGTTATTGATTTAACTAGAGCAAAAGAGAACCCTCTATATCTCCGTAAAGATTGGAACCAAGTTCTGAAATTAGATAAATAGAGTGTAAGTTATTAATATATGTTATGCACTTTTCACAAAAAATCAAATAAATAAAATATTAAATACATCAGGTCAGATACTAACTTAAAATATTCTATGAATATTCTCTATATTGTTTATAATAGTGAAGTCATATATGCATTACAATTTATAATGCCAATCTTTCAGATGCAAAGCATCCTACTTCACAGATCTAATTTCATTTTGATTACAATTACCAACTTCGTATGTTTCATCAATATTTCTCTTTGAAGTTTTTTTTTTTTTTTTTTTTTAATATTAAGGTGACCTCTTGGTCAGGTCTCTTTATTTAGTTATTGATTAACTTTACCGTATGCTTAGCCCCTTTTGACATCCGTACAGTATATATATTTTTGGAAGGTACATACTAGCCATACGTACAACTTTTGGTTGCCTATTTAAGTAGTCTGCTTATTACTAAGTTCTACACTAGATGCCATACCTGCAACCCAACTAGGGGTTATCTATTTAAATCCTCTGCGCCGTATGTGGGTCAACCTTTTCATATAACCGAATTAGGGTATGCCCTTAAGAACCTCAACTTAGAACTTTAAAGCAGGCTCAACCGGTGAGCTCTTTGTCCTCGAAGTAAATCTGCTAGAGCTTTCTGTATCCACAATCTGGCCAATCTAGACTTTGGTAACTTACACCGAGTCTGAGGACAAGTACTTGCGAGCCAAAGCCACTATCATTACCTACTTCTGCCCTTGTAGAGTTCGCCCAAACCCTAGTACCCACTTTACAGACTATTAGAAGTACTTCCCGAATCTTAAACTACCAATCCAGATGGCCTGAGAGGGACTTTTACCTGAAAGTTACCGGTCCCCTGGTATTTGCAATTAAGCAGATCCTTTTTCTCTGATTCTGGCGGCCTGGTTGGTGGAAGTGCTTTCTCAAACACTTTGTCCATTCAGTTTTTCTGGTTTGACCTGGCTAGTCTGAACTACCAATCCAGATGGCCTGGGAGGGACTTTCACCCAAAAGTTACCAATTCTTAGTAACTGCAAATTAAGCAGATCCTTTTCCTCTGGCCCTGGCGGCCTTGTTGGTAGAATACTTTTGCTATACATCTTGGTCCCGTTAAGTTTTCTAGTTTTTTCTAATAATACCCCTTTATGTAGTACCATCGAAAGTTTGTGCTATTTCTCCACTCGGGTCTTGCCAAGTAGGTATCCATCTCTCTGGTTTCATGGTTTCATATGGTTTATCAGAATCTGATAATCCTTTCAGAAATCTGGTACGACCTTGGTTACAGATCCTAAATCCAACCGATCAATGAGAGACAGTAACCATACTACAACAGAATATTCAACAGTAGAATTCGAACTCTGGACATGCTGCTTGGGGGTGTGACAACTTCACCACTTTACTAAGTTGCCACACCCTTTGGAGTTTTTTCTGTTCTGTAAAACTTTAGAAAAAATAAATAAGATACTAGAAATATAAATAATTAATATAAATTAATAAATCAGATCATAATATATTATTTAATTATAAATTGCTATCCTGATATATTTCTGCTCAAACATTCTATAAACAAGTATAATGTAATGCTAATTCCTGAGCAGTTAATCCATCAGGCTGATAAATCTACTCAACAACCTTTCGTTGTATAATAATACATACTTGATTTTTTCTATTAACATCTCTAGCATGTTCAATTTTTCTGATAGCATTGTGTATCCACAATTCATATCGATGTAATATATACTTATTATCAAAATTTTATTTAGGTTTTTGCTTGATTTTTAAGTATTTATCATGACTTACACCACAGTATTTATTACTAATGTATGAAAATTTCCAATGTCTCTCTATTTATATATGATTATAATTACCTATATTTTGAGTTCGTTGTTTGCAATATATTAACTGGTTACAAGAGAAACAAATTGCTAATCTAATTTCACAAGTATATGGAGTATTATTGAGAAATAGTATCAATTTCCTAGCTTCAAGATATTTTTTGCTTTGAGTAGATAAAGACCATTTTCTCTAAAATACTGTAAACTGTCTCAAATTCACTCTTTTCACTTACCAGGAGTTTCATTTTCATAGACTTGAAGCATTTTACAATATTTATACCATTCTTCAGGAGTATAATTAGTATCAGGATATAGTGATAAACTCATTTTTATGATCTAATTACTGATTATAGAAAACAATAGATTTTAGTTATTTTTAATGTTTTTTGACCTATATATATATATCTATTATAAAATTCAATTTTTGTTTATTTGAAATATAACTGAGCTATCATAATTTTTTAGTAATTCGTATATAAAATAGTAGGGTTACATAGAACAACATAAAATATATAGACTTCTTACCTAAAGAAATTAGTCTTTAATTTCACTTGTGTAGTTGTATTCATATAAAAAAATAAGAAATAAGATTAAATCATATTTTATATAGTCTAATTGAATTACCTAATTGATTATTTTTGCAGACTGAACAAACCACCCAAGCCAAAGTACTGAGCTATCAGAAATGATGATTATGCCCTTTCGAATACATAATATACCAAGTTAAAGATACTATTGTCAAGAGGTAAAGACTTAAGCAAAATTTTTTGCATAATTATGAATACCCGTAAGCAAGTAACCTGGGTGGCTGATCTATCAACACAAAAGTAATTTAACACAAATTAACAAATTTGAAATGCAATACATACCTAATTCAGATCGAATTTAACTTTACTTATCTATAGTAGTATAGAAACATTGGTAAAGTTAGATTTTGTTTATATATTTTTTTCTGGTGAATATATTTAATCACTCTCTGTGGTATAGTTTAGTTGTTTAGGAAGTCTGTATCACCTTTCTCTTTACGCATGCCCCATATTGAAGATAATGATCACACCCAAGATAAAAAAAAATGGCATATTGAGGTAAATACATTCAAACTACAATAATAGCAATGATCACACCATCTATAAGTAAAGAAAAAAAATTAGAGAAGAAACAATCGAATCCTAAGCCTACCTCGAAAGGTTATGACTGCATCTGAAAAAACTATTTTATAAAGGATAGCATATTTTTTGCAAAACAAATGATTACTTTTACCAAAGTACTAAGCTACCAAATAGTAGTTATGAGCATGTTTGATCTCACAACATACATAGTCAGAGACCCTATCGCTTTAGTAGTAGAAACAAAATTTTTTGCTTAACTAAATATACTCATACAAATGGTTCCACAACTGTCTTATTAACACAAAAACAATCTATCTAGTGTAAGAAAGTGTAATATATAATATTGGTAAAAAATTACTCGAGGGCTTTTATATCGATATTATATGGCTATGAAACCATACCATATTTGGTTGTAAATAATTCAACATTTCAGGTATGTACATACATGTTGTAGTTCTATTTTAACACAATCAATTATGCAAGATCAGTTTCAAGATTAATACGTATAAAAATAAAATTAGAATTTAGGCTATGGGACTAGTTTGTATAATAAACATTTGGAATAAAAAAAGAATTATCACTATATTGTACATATACATACATGAAAATAAGATAACAAATAAGCTATAATATTTAATTATTATAAGTTTATATATTACAGCTATCTCATAAACAATTTTTCAAATTTGCTTATTATTAGCCCGAAAATAGAAGCTTCATAATCACGATCGAAATAAATCAAAAAAAAATTCTAAAAACAAATAGTACGTATATGATAATAACGATAGTGATAAAATCTTGACTGGCTTTAATAATCAATAGTTGACATTAGCTGAAGGCTTGCTCATACTAAATTTTATATGGTATTACCTTAATGTATAATTCTTTCCAACATCAATTTTTTAACCTTTAACCAATTTTACAAATAACTAGACATGCTTTTATTATTACATAAGATCTCGCAATAAGAATAGGACTCTGCGAAGCAGGACACTTCGTGTCTAAAAAGGCTATAAAGGCAATGAATATAACGTTCTTTATCAGTAGTTTTATCAAAATTCATATGTCACAGGAACTTGGCATTCCTAGATCGTCAAGATCATTGACTTTTTACTTCGCAGAAGAGATCATTGAATCTAAGGGTGGTTAATTTTACCAGAAAAAATAACAAAATAGCTTTAGTATACGGAACTTATGACCAAGCAGAGTTGCTTTATAGAGAAAAAAACTGGTGTTGGATTTGGGTATTGTAATTACTAATAGATTTTTCCTTCTGGCAGGTTCTCAGACCTAATGAACATGAAGTATAAAATAAGCAAGCTCTCACCCACAAGATAAGTTAGCAATAACGTTATTTTTGCTCATATATATTTTTACTTGGTTTACTTGCTTGTAATTAAGTTTTAAGTAATTTGCTATTTCATTTAACAGAGACTATAAAAACAAATTTTTGCTTACTTTGATTTTTTGTATTTAGAAATAAAAATAAGCACTAATGATAACATTACCCCAATACTAATAATACTACTACCCCAAGACTAATGATACTACTACCCCCAAGACTAATGATAGCATTACTGCCATAACTAATATTACCACCATCTCCAAGACTAACAATAACACCACTGCTATAACTAATGTCACCACCCTCAGAACTAATTATAATAACATTCCCAATACTATCTATCCTGTCACCTCAATATCACCCAATCCAAGATCTAGCCAAAGAACATTTAATTCTAATCGTCAATGCAGAAATAGAAGAAACAGATATGGTAAGTAAAATTTTACATCTATTTTAAGTCAAAGAAAATAAAATATGGTTTAATTCTGTGCATTAATTTAGATAATCCAGACTTTGATTCTGATGAGGAGCATGATTTAGACAATTATATGTGGTATGGAGATGGTGCTGGTGGTGATTGTAGTGATCAAGAAAGATATAATAATGGTGAAATTGAATAGTATAAAAAACAATTATTTGTATTTTTTTATTTGTATATTGTCATTTTGGCAATAATAATTTTTATAAATAAAAAGAGGGTCCACTGGGCTCATCATTTTTTATTTTAACATAAATTTTGCAATGCAGTTTGTGATTATTAATTGGTAGAAATAATAGAGTTTTCTTATTAACTTATGCTTTTACAGTTACTATTTGGATTGAATTCTGATATTTATTCCCCAAACATATAAAACGATATGTTTTTATATTGATATAATTACCACTCTCCCATAACCCCTCTATATGATTTCTTATATTTTCTTTTTTATGGTTTTTATCACATAAAGGGCAGAGTACAGATCTATTAAAATTAAAATAATTACTATATTTAAAACTATATTTCAAAGCTAAATAAAGAAATCGCTCTAATACTATTTTAATAACATGTTTTTGTTTCTCTTCCGGGTCTTTAGGTAGAATAGAAATTGATGATAGAAGTTTGGATGGTGTAGGCTGAACATTATCTGTGATACAAATAACATCTTTTTTCTGGTATCCTTTTCGATTTGTGGGGTTCAGGAGTTTTAGAGTTTATCTAGGGATCGAGCTCAGTCTCTTCCGTATATGCTCTATATAAGCTCAACAAATTTTATCTGACAAATGACTCAGTGAATCAACCAATTTAGCATGCCAGTTCAAATATTCAGGGTTAAAGCACTTTCTTTATCCATATTATTGTTTTATATGATCGCAAATTCCAATTGTATCTTTGTCTCACTTATATAACAAGGATACTTATATGCTGATACTGTGCATATCCCAAAATAGTAATTAGCAGAGCAAGTACCAGAGATGGTAAAAAAATATAGTTAATTAATTTACTATTATTTGAAACAAAAGAATATATCTAGATGGCTTTATGACTTATGCCATTATCTCAATTTCATGCCCACTATATTTAATGAAATAGGATGATGCAGAGCATCGAATCTCTGATTCTCCAGCTTCGTATCTATCTTTTATACTTTTCCTTCCTCATGACTTTGTTTGCATACTCGATATAATGACCCCTTATGAATTCTATAATAATCAAATTTTTCACTACTAAATTCTTTATATAAATCAGAATAACTCCACAATATTTTATTACAAAAATAAGCGTGATTATAAGTTTGTATACTTACCTGAGGTGTGGATGAGATCTTAGTTTCTTGTGAGATATTATTAGCTGATACACTTACTTCAGAATTATTCTGATTGTGAATAAAATTCACAGTTTTTGAAAGTACGTAATTTATAAAGCATGGTGGACAAACCCGAATTTGGATGATCGATATTGTGGCTTAGCCAATTTATAAAAATTTTTTTTTGATTTTTTATACAGTTTAAAGTACTTCGTATTCTCGTGATTTTTCGAAACTTACCAATTAAGTTCACTCC
>CAJVQC010001345.1:0-10359 GCA_910592285.1 Racocetra persica
TTTAAAAATCTTACATAGTGTAAATTACATATAGCGCTGCACTATGATATTAAATCATATGATGTGCAACACCCCAAACCTCAGTATACACAGTTGCAATCTCCGTTGCAGCAGCAAGTGCCAATTCAGCCAATATTGCCAACTGCTACTTACTCAAAGAGTTTGCAGTCAAATGTTCCTGTGACTATGAGTCAAAACGATTCTATAGAACATGTGATTTCACTACTACAGAAGGTAGTGACAGCTGTAAAGAACAATAACAATAATACATGTGGATATAAATTGGGAAGCTTAGTGCTTTCTTACTTCGTTTAACTTGTCTTGTTTACTTATTCTCTTCATTGCCCGATTATGATTAGCTTCTTCGTGACTGGCTTATCATCTCTCCCTTCAAGTTGCTGTATCCAATAATCTGCGAGTTGTCATACATGCTAGGTTGAATGTGTCATATCATAGCGTTGGCCCGAACTGAAAAAAAAAAGAAAAAAAAGAAAAAAGAAGGAAAAGTAAAGTAGAATGTGCTACACCATAGTATCAGCTCGTACTTTTGATTTTCATTTTTGTACTTCATCATCACATGAGCAAAACTATAACAAATTGATAATTGATATGTGAATATATAGTGAAATTTGATAAAAGAGCACAAGTATGTTATAATAAAAGAGAAAATAGTAAAGTTGAGCATTACTTCTATATGTATCTTCATAATATCATGTTTAATAAAGATTCGAGCAAGAATAATATGTAATCATATATCTAAGCATAATTTTTCTTTTCTTTTTTTAATAACTGTATATATTAATTTATACTGTACTGTACTAATTTACTATTCCTGCAATTGACTGACCACCCTCTGTATAACAATATTATAATGAATTAGGAAAAAACATGAACCTCTAGATTTTCTTTAACAGTAACACACGTAAAATTTTGTAGATTGCATAAATCAATGTAGTTGTATTTTTAAAAAATTTAGTACAAGTTCTAAATATAATAAATAATGCTCATTAAAACAACATATTGCTAAAGTTTTTATGAACCAAACGGTATAAATAGTACAAGAAATTAACAACTCTTTACGAAGTTCAATACCTTTAAAGATGGGCAACCATTTTGTCTCCGTAAATTAGATTAGTTGTCAGTTTGCAAGATATCGGCTTGAAAAATAGTTTATTAGTTGCATCTAAGTAAAGGTTTTCTGCAAACCTTTACCTTCAGATACTAGTACATTATGAACGTGGGGAGTAAAATTAGGAGAAACTGTTTTGTAATATATAGATCATTACAATTTCATTAGAATTTCTATTAACTTTTTAATCATTTATTTTAACTAGATTTTTTATTTAATAGTAATATTTTTAGAACAAAAAAAAATTTATGTATACGATCAAGAAAAACCTGCAAATTATGCTTTCTAAGTATTTATTTTTAATAAAATATCACGAAAAAATTTTAACAAAACAAATTTCAAGACAAAGCTTACACGCCAAAACCCCTGTAAAACTTTAACCAATAATTGGCTTATTGAAATCTATAGTTATAATTATTTTGTAAAAAAAATTAAGAGCAAATCTAGCATCACCACAAATCATATATCCTCTTGCTCTAATTATAAATTGTAATTTATTTTTTTGCTTCGCTTTTATTATTTATATTTACTATTATATTTAATATTTTTATTTTCTATTATATTTACATCAAATAAAAGAAATAATAGAGAATAAAAATAAAGTTAAAAATATACAACGATGTTATTTAAAATCTATTTATTAAAAGTATTAATTTTTTATTCTGGGCTAAAAATATATAATGATGCCTTCACAACAATGTCTTTATGACAATGCCTTCACAATGTCTTGGAAACTGATTAAACACCCAACAAGTTAGTCCAAATTAGGTTGTGTTAGCTATAGTTTTGGTTAATTTTTTGTTGTCAAGATTTTGACCCAAATCCTCTTCACAATGATGTTCTGTTAAAGCTACCAAAATCAATTTATTGGAAATCTAAACTCAAACATTCTGACTAAACAATTAACTGTTCTTTTAGTAATTTTGTAATATCATATCAAAAGTATATAAAAAAAAAATCTTGAAAGTTAAGTAATTTTAAAAAATTTTGCCAAAGGTTTAAAATATAAAGAAGCATAAATAAAATTTTGGTTATACCACATGAATGCTGTCTTTTTTAATGAAGTTTTGATTTCAATATCCTACAAAAACTCATAAAACTTGAATTAATATACTCAGAAAGCCTTTTGTAACAGTAAAATAGAAAACTCATTGCATTACTAGGTGTTGTACAATATGAAACAAAATACTAACTTTATATGCATGATTAGTTATGGGTTTATTTCTGTCATGCTTCAAACTTGCATATCGTCAAAGAATTTGTCTTTATGAACACTTGCATTACATCCTGTGAATGCAGTTTCCTTTTGGAAACCCTTGAAATTAACGACTAAAAGTGGGTTACCGTTGCAATTTACTATGAAATGTGGGTCGATCATATAAACAAGGGTTCGTATCGCACTGTTGCAGTGCGTGATAGTCAATAAACTACTAGTACTGGTAATATAAAAAGCATATTTTGAAGAGATTTAATACATTTTACTAGTGAGAAAGATATTTTATTTAATCTTTTTAATATCACTTATGCTGATTTTTGCAAAATCCTTTTTTTAGCGTAGGTTTCTTAAAAAAAAAAAAAAAAAGCGCTTGATTACTGGTGATTTCTATTGATTAATTTCATTTTACTAATATTTATATAACTGAATTCAATTATCATAGTCTGATGCAGGATTAGCAATGACAAACGTGTGTTTTAATGTTTTTTAAACTGGAAAACTACACAAGCAAACGATTACTTTCTATAATACTGTTGAGGTAGGTTGAATATACCTGCATTCCATAATTATTTTAATATAAAACTAAACACATTATCACCCTGCAGGAAATAGTATGCCTTAATGCAAAAACAGATACCTTTCAAACTCACTTGCAGTCAGAATCTCTATTATCTGTGGGAACTTCAGGAACACCACGAGCTTCAGGAACACCAAGAACTTTAGGAACACCACGAACTTCAGGAACTTCACAAACTTCACGAACTCTACCCAAACTTTCCGAGATCTAAATCTAAAGCCTTTAAAAACTACACCTGACAAGAGACCATTTGAAAAAGAGGAATTTCAACAGTAAGTTTTTTTTTTTTTTGCTTTCTAATTACCATTTTTGTAAATAGAAAATATCAATATTAATATTTGTTTTATTTGCATGATAGGTATATCCCAAAAATTTCTATCGTATATGCATTCGATAAAGCAATTGAAAATTTAGCAGAAGTAGGAGAAGAAGTCGCTAGGGAGCTATCAACTATATGAGATGTTAATCCTGAAGTATGGACAACGGCATTGGAAGGTTATATTAATACTGTCATCGAAGGAAATAAAGAAACTTTTAAAAATAAAGCCCAGACTAAAGTATCAGATGAGGAAGAACTTTTTAGATCATATTGCGAGAAAATTTTCATTGATTTGTAGGTAGACATTAATATATTATTTATCAAAGGTGATACTGACAGTTACACTAACAACACTTTTTTAGTTTCCACCTCGTAGATATCAATTCTTCTATGAGCAGAAAGATCGGTAAACGTAAACACATAGTGTACCAAATTTTCTCATTATTCAAATTTTATGAGAGAATATTTTCTTTAGTTGAATTTGATTGGATTGAGTCGTATACTCATGCCACAAAGATTCGAAAGTCATCTACTAATTCTGGAATTGTAAAAGTAGACATTAAAGAAACGAGAGTGTCTGACGGTTTAGATATATTTCACATGGAGGTAGCAGGTCCTCCATATAATGCGAATGATAAGCATATTGCGGACAATACAAAGAAAACTATGCGAACGAACATTTTGAATTTAATTACAATATTATGAAATCATCTTGATTGTTCATTAAATCTTGCGACAAAGATCAGAGTGTACAGCATCTTATCTATCAGTGAGTAGAATATATGTCTGTTTGTAGTTAGTGATTGAATTTTCTCATACTCTATTTTCCATCTTTTCAGATGCTCGATTAACCCTATATTCATTAAGCATGCTTAATGATGGCTGCTTTCTCGTAAGTAAACTTGCTACCGCTGTTATACCATTCAGTTTCAACGGTCGAAGTCAGTACAAAAATGTCCTTAGATTGATGGCTATCCTCCATGTATGTATTTAAATAGTTTGTTGACTGATAGTCATGCTGCTATTTTTCAAGATGTTCATATAGTTGTAGTCTGAAATCATCAAACAGGAAAAATTAATGGATGAAGTTAATATACTTGTACTTTGGCCAAAGGACATTACCGTTCATCAAGTATTAAAGATCCCCGAATTGGAGTAATACCAATTGTCATAATTTTTGGTTTTTTTTTTTTTTTATAAATAGAATGTAATGAGATTTCAATGTTAAGAAATTTTGATCTTTTGTAAAAAAATAAAGATTTTAATGCGAACAAGAAATAAAAGGTTGTTCACGTTACCACAGATTAATCCGGTTCCATTTTTAACAATTGGCATAATTATTTTATTTTACGTACACCATCCATGCCTGTCATCTAATATAATTATGCCAATTGTATACAATTGTATACCCACACATCCATGCGGTTATCTAGACAGTGGACGATGCCTGGAAGTGCGAAGAAAGATAATCAGGCGATCATCTAGACGGTAACCTCCCAATCGCAGTCTTGTTTACTGGTTTGCTATCTATGTGTGAACTTTTTACTCGTAAAGGTAGGTAGGCCATCAAGTTTCGTGCGGTCATCTGGACGTCGAACTGGTAGAGAATTTAATTTATCCTTTTGCATGGTATTATTTTATTTATCAAGTTTTTAACTACTGTATTGTTTTATCTGTAATTAGTTAATTTCTTATTAATGCAATATTAGCTGTGTATTGATACCACCAGTGTATAGTTGATAGTGAATACAAAAACAGAATTATATAATAAAGTATATATATTCTATATTTGATCATTTATTTTATTTCTATTTTTATTATATTTTTATTTTTTTTTATTTTTTTTTTATATCAATAAAGGTTCAATTTGCATATATAGTTGGTTTACTTTGGAAATGTGTTTCGGGAGTTATTGTATTGATTAATAACGTATGGTTGATAATTTTTCTCACAAAATGATTGACAATTTGTTGTATATACATTTTTTAACTTAAGAATTTAAATAAAATAAATTTTATCTCTTATAGAAGATCTAAACAAATTAGATTTAGAGAATACCAGACTTATGGCTAGAATCTGGGAATTAGAACAGATTCAGATCAATGAAGCAAAACTTATTGCTAAAATTAAACATTTGCGAAACAAAAATACTGACAATGTAAAAAAAAGCCAAATTTTTGTATGTCGTTTGAAGTGACTTTCTTAATGTTGCTGTTAATCAATAGTGCTGTTTCGTGCGACACTGTCACACTAAAACCAGGAACGTAGGTTCAATGATCTTTATAATTATACAAGAGTCGATGCGACCTATTTTTTGTCAAAGTATCACTCCAGATCGATGATAATATCACATTATCTGGCAGGTATTATGTATGCACTGACAGATATTATTGCCGCAGTTTATTATTAAAATCATGTGATACGTAAAAATTTTATTTTTTAAAATTTCTTAATTAAAATTCATTTTATTAAAATTTCTTAATTAAAATTCATTTTATTAAAATTGTATACCCGGAAATTACATAAAACAAAATTTAATTCAATTAAAAAAGATAGTAAAAGATATAGTGTATTTCCTTCTTGTGACTATGAAAGGTGTACATGGTGCCGCTTGATTAGTAATAGATTTTAAAGATGTTTGTTGGCCTGATAACCTTGGAATACGGGATATAAATGTTGGTTTTTTGCTAAAATTAGATCTTGTTGGAGTTGTGGTAGATGTTGAATTACTCGAATCTACGAATAAGAGTGTAATTAAAATATATATTACGAGTATTAAGTGTAAATATTTCTTCTCACGTCATTATATTAGAATCAAAAAAAATCAAATCAAATCAATGAATACTATATTATGCTTTAAATAGGATAAGGCCACACAAAGTTGATTTTTGTTTTGCATTCCATGGATTTCAAAATTCCCAGTTGGTTAGTTGGATTTTTCTTTTTTCTTTTTTTTTCACATCTAAGATTACAAAAGTTAATTTTTCGCTTTATATAACATGGACTCAAAATTGGGTTAGAAGTTAAATTTTTTCTCAGTCTGTCAGATAATTTCAGGATGACAAGATCTCTATCAGGTATACCAGAGTAATTTATGAAAAAAATTAAATGGCAAAAATAGACAATTAGGCAATTGAAAAAATGGTCTAGTGAGTAATGCAAAATAAAAAAATAACTTTGCGTGGCCTAATAAATACTATCATAAATTTCAGGATAGTCTTCATAACTCTTTTTAGATTTGTAAGAGTCTCATATATTGTGTGACCTAATGGCTAGATATTCATTTAATTATCATGTATAAGAAGCATAGATATTTTAACTTTAGATCCCTTTGTTTATTCGTTTTAACTACATGAAAAATTTGCAAAAAAAGTCTTCAAACTCATAATTGAATATATCTCTATAGCTGTCAACTAACTGTAACCATATTGCGATATATCTTTGTGATATATTTATCTGTATTTTATACTCTTGAGAGTTTAAGGGCTCTAATAAGTCTTTATAAATTAGTAGTTTATTATAATATTAAAGTATTAAAGAAGAGTTGGATCAAAACATAATTGCTCTCTTATCACTATATACCTATTAATTGAATTATCAGTATTTATTATTAATCAAAGAGAGTTTATTTGGACAATATGGTTTCATTAGTATATATGCCATATCTGCCAGATAATTATCCCTTACATCGCTTTGCAGGCAAATTTGTCTGCCAGTTGTATTTTCTCAAAAAATCATAATTTAAGGATATATAGCATTATAAGATGATCCAATCATTGGGTTCAAAAGTCTTCTGAAAATGTTATTCATTTTAGCATACAGTCTCTTTATTTTTTATTCTTTGCTTATTTTTTTGGGCCCTTAAGAAATCATATTCTTGTATACCTCAATGTCAAATGTGTGAATATTATGTAATAATAATGATCAAAACTTAACAAATTATTAGATATATTAATAAACCAACAAATTATGTTAGGTGATAAAAAATTAAGATGTTACAGTATTAAATTAAGAATTGTTATTAACATCAGCAATATATTATTAATGTTAACAACAAGTAATTAAAAACTAATAAATTATATAATTAATTGATATATGACTATTATCAAATGTTTATTAATATTTATTAATAAAAGTATATTTATAATTACTATTTAATAATTACTATATATTGATAATAATCAATAGCGATAAAACCATTCTTTACTAAAACCTGAAAATAGTATAAAAATTAAATGCACCAAATATATTAATATATTAAAAAAGTGTAAATAACTCTCTGGTTCTGGATAATATCGAATATACTACAATATAACACTAAATACTAATTAAACTACTTGAACTAGATTACTGCAACTAATACACCAAACTCTAATATTGGTAAAGCAACGATTGAGATATAAAAAGACTTGGCTTAAGCAACTAGAGTTAATTAAGTTCTCAGTAATAGTGTCAGATTAGAACTCTTAATTATGTCATAAATTTCTTTATTCAAAATCACAGGATTTGGTTACGAATTTCAATCTTTATTACAGATTTTACTTATCAGAAAAATTTGTGAACCTCAACCTTTCTACTTAATTGACTTAGAAGTTTTGAACTTCAACTTAGTTTGACACTATAAGAGTAAATCACAATTTAAATACTCAAAGCTTCACACTATGAAAGTAAATCACAAATTAAATACTCTGATTTCTTTAACTTGAAGCTTTGAACTTCCTAGAGCTTGCTAGCATCTTTATTACAGTACTAAAGTTATTCTTTTTATAGCTTTTATATTATTATTACTTACAAGTCAAACTTATTCACTAAAGCTACTTAATCTTATTAATTCACTAAGTTTAATTAGTTTAACAAGTTTAACAAGTTTAATAAGTTTATGAAGTTTGATAAGTTAAACTAGTTAGACTTTTGTGACTTTCATAATTTTCGTAACTTAGTAATTTTCTCACTCTTACTATCTTTGGCTAGATTCAATCTGAGCTACTGTAGCATATGAAATAAGCCAATATTCACTTGTATCCAAATGTTACAGAAAATTTTGATAATCCTTAATTACTTCATAATTTGTTAATTATTAGTATATTATTTTTTCCTTTTATATAAATATTATTATTATATATTACTTTATTTTTATTATATTTTATTATATCATTTTTATTATATTTTATTACATCATTTTTATTATATTTTGTTATTACATCTTTGCTATATAAATATTACTATATTCCTTTATGACTTTTCTACCTAATAATTGAACTAATATATAATAGATTATTTCTGTATAATGAAAGAAAAGATAATTTGTAAATAATCCTCTTAGTATAAATAAATAAAGGTTCCTGTTTATCTTTAATAAAATATTTACCTACATAATTTATGTTGCACCTAAAGCTAATTTGTTAAACACAAATATTACTCTTCCAATTTTGGATATAATTAGTAATCTGAATTGTTTAGTTAAAAATCAATTAGTTAACAACTTTTCAACTAATTAATTTAAAAAAATTTAAATCAACTAATCGATTTAATTATCAACTTGTTCAATTCTGAAATATTCTGTTTAGTCATGCTAATTTGTGTAGATTTCTTTAGTTTGATTAGTTAATTAGTAAATTTAGTCATATAAAAGAAAAATCAATTAGTTGCAACTAAAGTTAACAACTAATCACTAGTAAAATTTTTACCAACTAGGAACACTAGACATAATATTTTAGTGCTGATTGTGTAGAATAAGTAAAAGCCAAAGTTGTACTGTATTAAAAATAATAAAAAGTATATTAAATATAGTAAACAATAGTAAAACAGTTAATAAAAATAAAAGTCCTTGCAACAGTAATAAAGATCCAGAAAATAAGAATAATCTGAGCCACTAACTGCAACAATTGCTTTATAATATAGTAGATATTTTAGCCTAATCACCAAAAGTTTTAGATAAATTTTGAGAAACAGATTTTTGTGAAGATCCTGGCCTATGCAGCAAGAAATCAGAACCTGGTTGAATAGTTAGAATTAGTTAACAGTACTTTTGAGACAAATAAAAGTTGGCTGTTGTTGGTATCAGTTTGATGGGTCTCACTGTATTTTGGTAGAAGGATCAAATAAAAAAAGAACCAAAAATTCTGAACTAAGATAATGTATATATTCAGGATTAAAGCTTTATTTACTAGTTTTTCTTAAATTTTTGTATCTTGATATGATAATCTAGTAGAATATAGAATTATTAACCTGAAAGTAAGGTACTATAGAAATAGTGAATTAGTATACTGCTAATATGTTGGTGTTGTTTCATCATATATCAAGGGTTAAAATTAATATTCTGATATAGTGAGAACACAAATATTCATACAAGGTCTCTGTTCTGATCTTTTATTGTCAATTTAACTATTTATACTAAGTACTTTTCAAGAAACCATAGAAAGAACCCAGATTTGTAAAATAATAATTGTGTGCAATTTGGCTTTATACGACTCTGCTACAACTCATAATATAGTTTTGAACTTTGTAATTGTCTCTTTGTAGTTACTCTAAGCAGTATCTTCTTTGATACTACAAGTAGCAACTTCTATATCTCTAGTAATAAAGAATCCCATATAGCAAGTAGTTTCTTTGTTGCAAGAAGTTGTCTTTGCTTTAACAAATAGTAACAACAATAAAGATAATTGTTTTTGCTCTCCTCCTGTCAAAAACTTTTAAAAAGAAGTAGAATACCCTTTGAATAAGACTATACATGAGCAAGAATAAAGGCAAGAAGAAAGAAAAAATGAAGCCTGCTAATTTTTCAGTAATAGCAAGTCTGAATGATAAAACTCAAAAAGAGGTCTCAATAAAGAAGTTGCAAAACAGTAGGATAAGAAACCTAATAATAATAAGCATAAAGTTTCAATTAAAAGATAGAAAGTTATTATAACAATGGTAATAAGAATAAAAACAATATAAAAAGGATATATCTAATAATCACAAAATAATAAATACTCAAGAAGATCTGTTAAGAGATATCTAGAACTTATTTGATATTAAACATGGCTATCCCTTAAACCATCCAAATAAGCAGGCAAATTTGCCTGCTTAAATTTTATAAATTCATGTCTGATCTATTTTTTTTAAAAATAAAAATA
>CAJVQC010001346.1:0-10358 GCA_910592285.1 Racocetra persica
CCAAAAGCGTCTTTTGGATGGCACTTTATTTTTTACAGTCAGGATCGTATTCATATCACATTATTTTTTACCTAGTATTACCGCTGCTGTCAGATCGCTTTTAAATGTCTCAATCAAATAAACCACATAGATTACGTACTAATGCGACTCAGGCATGTACAAATTGTCAAACACGACACCGAAGGTGTGAATGGCTTTCTGAAAGGGACATTTGTCCATACTGTAGAAGATATGGACTTAATTGTATCACTACCCCGGGTAGAAGACGCGGGCGAAGGCCTAGGTCGCCCAGAACTACCGAAGCTATCTATTCTTTCGAAACTGTTGTGTCATTCATTGGCCAAGGACAAATGCCAAATGATCAAAATACCGCGTCAATTAATTCTTATGAACCTTCTCTTAGAATTACCGAAACGCTTATTAACCAAGAATTAACACAAATTACCACATCAATTAACCCTTACGAAACTACTACTACACACCTCGGAACCTCACATACTTATAATCATATTTCTACTATTCCTTCTTTCGGACCTACTTATGCATTCATTGACCAAGGACAAACGTTAGATGATCAAAATATCGCGCCAATTAATCCCTACGAACCTTTTTTTGAAACTACCGGAACATTAATTGACCATGAACCAACATCAAATCATTCACATATTTATAATCATATCACTACTATTCCTTCTTTCGGAACTACTGATGCATTCATTGGCCGACAAACGTTAGATGATCAAAATGCCGTGTCAATTAACTTTTATGAATCTTTTTTGGGAACTACCGGAGCATTCATTGGCCAAGAACTAACACCAAATCATCAAAATACTACATCAATTAACACTACAATTCCTTCTTTCGGCCAAGGACATACTTTAGATGATCAAAATACTAAGTCAATTATTAACCAAGAACCAACACCAATTATCACATTAAATAACCCTTATGAAATTACTACTACTGAAGAACTTCAATTCTTCTACCCAAACTTCGAAACCCTACATATTTATGATTATAATCTTTTGAGGGCTGCCAAAGCGACTGCCGAAGCATTTGCCGAAGCGACTGTCGATAGATTTATTGTTTATAATCGTAACTTTCTTTTGGAGACTGCCGAAGCATTTGCTGACCAAGGATCATCGTTAGATAATCAAAATACCACGACAATTTTTAGAGAAGCATTTATTGCCCAAGAACAAACACCAAATAATCAAAATACCGCATCAATTGGCCCCTGTGAAAACTACTACTGAAGGATTGTTATTAATTTTCTCCTGGTGATGTTACCCGGTCATATGAAAACCCAATTAGACCAAGGATCTTGTGTTACTAAAATAAGCGAAAGTATGAAAAAAATTAAAACTACACTTCGAAATTAATTTACATATAGCTAAGCCATCTAACCATAACTTAAACTAGCCTTAAATCTATTCATTTTTATAAAAATTTATAATATCGGTGATATATCATCATGAGTGAAAATTAGTTATAATCGAGAATGGAAATATGTTATTTATACGTAATACTTTTTAAAAATTACGTAATATACAGAATAGATTAAAATTTTTATTTACAGAATAAATTTCATAAATCCTATTTTAAAACTATATATATATCAACGAGTCCTAGATTACGCGAAATAATTATTTATGTATATATAGCAAATTGATTAAATTGAGTATTTGTTAAAGTTGAACACTCACGAAAAGAAAAATAAACACTGTATTCTAAAACCATGTTTGTCAATTGCATGTGAGATCATAATTAATAAAAATTTATTTATAGTCTTTGAAATTTAAATGACCAGAGTTAATTACAAAAAAAGCCTAATATTGAATTTCTACTAAATTGTTTGATTGCAAAATAAAAAGAGCGAGTTATTTCTAAACTTTCATTAAAAGAGTTATTTACTATTTTCTTGGAAACTAAAATGGAAGAAAGCATTATTCCAAAAGAAGATATAGTCCAAATCATAAGCGAAGAAATTAGACAAAAATTCTGAAAATAGAAAAGAAAAAATCGAACTTTTTTTGAAGAGATATTGTATGCTTATTATTTGTATAATGGTATTGGTAGTCGTGAAGATAAAGAGAAAGCATTGAAGCTAGGTAAAGAAGTAATTGGTGCGGTATTGCTGGTGCTCAATTGCTTCGTGCATTTTCAATCATAATGGCAAAAAGAAGTCGAATAAAGAAGACATGACAAAATTTATTATTTACTTTACTCAGTCTGCTGATAATGGTCGCATTAAGGCTCAATTTCATGCGAGTAATATTATTTAAGTAAATTAACATTTCTAGCAGATAACCAAGGGATTGTTTTTTCTACCCACGTTTATTCATACCCCGTAGCAAACCAAAAGTTTTTAAAATCTTGAACAAAATACAGTTCTCGACAATACCCGACCAAACTCAATTAAAATTTTTGATTTGAATTCACCGCAATAGTTTAGTTTCTAAAATTTGTCTTCCCAGAAAATTTCGTGATCACATGATTATAAAAATTATATTATGGTGAGTTAGCAACCTCCCTAAGTGCATCCTCTCGGGACCATAGTGAAAAATTGCAAAAAGAGGGATTGCACTTATTGAGAATAAAATTTATAGAGTTCTTATAAGTTAGACCATACTTATCATGCATTTAAAGAAGTTTATACAATACTTGCGACTGTATATAGTAAAATGATCAAGGAAAAGTTTTGTTAGGGCACAAAGTGGTTTTATATGCCAAATTTTGAAATACAGCGGTTTTTTTTCAAGGCGAACGTTTATTTTAGATCATCTGATTGGCCAATGGCAAAATCCCAAGACATTAAATGGGTAGTAGAAATAATCGTGTAAAATGGCCTTCTCTACGTCATACCAGATACTCGGATTAAACCTAGCTGCCGCACAAAAAATGCGCGGATTGGGCCCGCATTACATAATTTTGGCCGGAATTAACTTTTTAACTTTTTCATTCCTAAAATGGAAATTTTTAGAGAAGTAGGCCCGCACAATGGTAAAATTAGCCCAGGAACATTTTTCACTTAATGGGCGGCCGCGATTTCATTTTGGCCTAAATTTTTGATCGTCGCCGTTGGCCAATCAAAATCGAGGATTAACCGCGCATTTTTTGTGCGGCACCTAGGTTTAATGATACACGGTGTGATGATCATATTTATCTTTTACCTAATAAGGCAGGGACGGGACGGTGAATAATATCGATTTGATTTTGCAAAAAATATCGATCGATATGGTCAAAAATATCGGTATATCCCTGGTTGGCCAATCAAAATGCAAAATTTTGTATAACAGTCACAGATAACGTGATGTAACGTGATCAATAAATAAAATTCTGCTCTACTTCTAGCATGTTTGTTGATTGTCTACGTTGCCGAAGCTTACCGACGGTTCAAGTTGACCAAATTTATATTGCCTGGTCCGAATTATAAATTTTGCCCGAGTGCATATTGTTACATCATATATAAACCGATGTTTTTAAGAAAAATTGATATTTTTACAATTTTTAATGCAATCGATACAAATCCTTATAATCCTTATTATTCACCATCCCTGATAAGGGGTTGTCTAAAGTCATGTACCCATGTGACTTTTTTGTGTAATTAACCAATCGGAATTGTGAAATTTTATTTATACAGTAATACAAAATGAAAACCAGCAGTTTAAACCAGTGTTGTCATGGGGCAGTTGTGAACAGTAAGTTTGAACACTTTAAACAATTTTGAACAATTAAATAAATTGAAATTACTCAAAATTTTATTAAGATAATCTATATTAATTTCTAAATAAAATATGTTTAGCATCTAAAAAAATATATAATTATATATTTTTTAAATAAATTTATTAATTATTAAAACTTGGATATACAATCAATTCTTCCTGATGATCACTCGAACTAAACTTTCAGCTAACAAAAACAGAAACTTATTGGAGAAGATAAAAAAAAACAATTAGAAATAACAGTTTTTACAGAGATCAAGATATTTCAGGTTTTCTTTTAGACTTCTCTATATATTTAGCAAGCAAGTTAAAAGTGTTCTTGTATAAGATAACTAGCAAAAAGGTAGTGTTCTTGTACAAAAAAATTTAATAAAAGCATAGCTTCTGTCAATGAAGTAAAAATAGTTGGTTTTAAAAAAAGAAACAAGTGAGTTTTTTACACACTTCTTATTGAAGTTCAAAGCTACCTGCAAACCAAACTCCTCTTTACTATCTTACTTGCTGTGTTTTACGAAATTTTAAAAAAAGTAGAAAATTCAGTATACCCATCAAAGGAATGATATCAACAATCACTACCAGAAAAAGAAAGACATATATATATGTACATGTTTACTTTGAGATAAAAGTATACTTGACCTTCTGCTCCTTGGGATCATAACAGAAGTCCTGACTCAGTAGGACTTATGGGCATTATGTATAAAAAATTATACTTGAGTAGCATTGTAGAAGTTTTGAAGAAAACAAATTGAAACTGATCAAAAATTTCAAACTTGAATTTCTACTCAAGAATAGATAGTTTTTTTTATTTTTTAATATCTAGATATAGATATAAATAACTAGTGTAGAGCTTGACTAGATTATTTAGTAGTACTATATAATTTTTATAATCTAGCATAGGTTTAATAGTATTATTTTTGTTTTCTTTTCTTTTATTTTGTTTTTTTCTTGTTATTTGTTTTTAGTTTTATTTGATTAAGTAGATTGAATTCAGATATAGCAGTATTACTCTTTTTTTTCTTTTGCCCTTTGATTCTTGTATTGGTTTCTTCATTTTTATAAAAAAAAAATGATACTAATACAGCATGTAGACTAGCTAATGATCGAAGAATTCATGCCTCTAATAAGTTAGAAGCCAAGAGGAAGGTGAACTGTCACTAGATGATATTGCACTTGGGTTTTTAAGTTGAGTAAGTCACTTGTTGTAGTTAATAGATAGTAACTTTAATTAAAAATTTTTGTAATTTTTGCTTGATTATATCTTAATAAAACAGTAGCAAGACATGCTGAAAAAAATCAAAATTTGGATATATTCTGAATACTTTTGAACATTTGGATACTTGGATATTAGATAATATTAAAAAGGCTTTGGATAGTTAAAACATATATTACTGGTCTAAATCAGTATTATATATAAGTATTGTTTATAAAATATCTCTTAATTTATAAAGCAGGCAAATTTGTCTGCTTATATTTTTTTAAATTTAAATTTTTTAATAAAATCTTAAATATTAAATTTAACAATAAACTTTTTAAGCAAAAAATATTTTTAAAAACCTATTTTATTAATTTTGTTAAGAAAATTTTTTAAATTTATTAAAAATTTTTAATTAATTAAAATTTAAAGTTTGTATAATTTTAGAGTTTACTATTAAACTTTTTTTTAAGTTTTCTAAAATTTTATATATTTTCAAAGCTAGAAAAAATTTTTAATTTTAAGACAAGTATTAATTTTTATAAGTAAATTACAAAATTTATAATAATTAAAATTATAATCCTTTATTTAAAAAATATTATATTTATAACTCCATATTAATATAATACCTTTATGTTTTATTTAGGATTAGAGTTTGGTATTAAGATAAATAGAGATTTTTTATTATACAATATATATTAGATATAAAGATTCAATAAGTTCTAATTTCAATTTTTATAAAGTTTTTAAGGATACTAAATATTTTTATTTAGAGTACCTATATCTATTTACTTAGTATATTTTTGAGATATAGTATAAAGATATTTTTTTTTTTTTGATTTTAAGGTGACCTCTTGGTCATGCTATGCTTTTATTGTTTTTAAACATCATTATACATATTTGAAGAGTATATTTAGTTATATCTATATTTTTTAAGTATCTATTTAAGTATCTATTACTAGGTTCTATACTATTTGCTATACCTGTAACCCAACTAGAGCTACTCATTTAAATCTTCTATATCTATATACTCTGAGGCCTACAACAACTGGCACCCTTCTTCCAGTTTTAAGAACCAGTCTCACAGACATATCATTTTACATACTGACTTAGGACTACTTTATTCTTGAGATATAAAGGTGTTATATAACACAGTATTATAAATATAACTTTCTTTTATTTAAACTATAAAGTTGTATTAGAAATTATAAACTTAAAATTAATATTTTTTTTATATTAAGATAAGGCTTTGCTTATATTTTTATTAGTAATTTTAAAAAATAATAACTATATAGTAACTATATAGAAATACTATTATCTATATAAATATAAATAAAATTAAAAATTATATACAAGAATAAAAGCTCAGATATATTTATTTATAATTTAAATCTACTAGAATAGTTAAAACTTATCTGAATCTATTATATTTATATAAATCTAGGTGAGTTTAATCTAAATTGTATAAGTACTTGATAAGAGTCTATAAAGTATAAATAAGAGATAGTTTATTTGAGTATAATAATATATATGTTAATTATTTTTGTAAATATATATAGTTATTGATAAGTAATAGAATATAAAGAGGTTATAAAAAATAGGTTAGTTATATAATATAATATAAGTAAAAGGTAATAAGAGTTATTTTTGTTAAGTTTTAAAGTTAAAAATAAATTATAGTGATAATATTATTTAAATAAAATTTGTTACTAAATAAATAAAATATAAAAATTTAATTATTGAAGATAAAAAGATATTTGTTAAGAATATTAAATTTAATAGAAAGTAAAAAAGTTATTTAGTAAAAATAAAGAATCAGGTATATCTAATATTTTGAATTGTGAAAAGAAAAGATTAGTAAAAATTTTAGAAATTGAAGTTTTTTATTAATATATTGTATTGCTTGTGATAGATAGAATTAATAATACTTAGATTTAATTTAAGAAATAAAAGTATTAAAAAATTATATAATATCAAAGTATACTATAATTTTGGTAAGAATATATAAATCTGTTATTTAGAAAAAATATTTTAAAAGCATTTTAAAATTAGTATTAGTAATATTATTATTTTTGATAGCAGTAAATAGAAATTATTTAAAATAAATATAGTAAAAAAAATTATTAGTTAGAGTTGATAGTAGTATTATTGAGTTGTATAAATTTATATTTAGCTAAATAATAGACAATCCATTTGTCATCTGGAGAAGATCTGAAAATTTTTATAAGTAAATATTATTATTAAACCAAATATAGAATACTCTAATCTAAAACTTTTTTTTACTAAGTAAATTACTCTTGGGCTTCTAACAAAAGTTGTAGATAGTATTTCAAATCATTAATTAAAAAATTAACTAGTTGTTAACTTTCTAACTAGTCGATTTGAAAAGATTTTAAATAACTAATTAATTAATTATTCAACTAGTACAATTCTGAGAAATTTTGTCTAGTCAAACAGATTTGTATTAATTTCTTTGGTTTGATTGGCTAATTATCTAATGATACTATATGATATAAACAATCAATTAGTTGCAATTATAGTTGGCAACTAATCGATTAGTAAAATATTTACTAACTTGGATTACTAGTTGTAGAGCTCATCAAAATGTATCTAATGGTAATAAGAGAATTAAAATTGGTCTTGTAGTTCTTGAGAAATCTTTAAAAAATGTTTTACTAATATATAAAAAAAATTAATTTTTTTTAAAGAAATTTTATATGTCAGTAAAATATTTTTTAAAGATTTCTCAAGAACTACAAGACCAATTTTAATATTTTTACTACAGTACAGACAATCTAGTCATAGCAAATAAAAATTTTTAATAGCCAAATTCAGATTTTATTTTTTATATATATGAAGAAGCCAATTTAAAAATTTAGCTAATATTTATATATAAAGTGACTAAATTTTAGAATTTTAATATATATGAAATTAAATTAATTGTTTAACAAAGCCAAATTTGCTTTTATATATATATAAAAGATAGCAAAATCTTATATTTAATTATAAAAATACTATAACTTTGATCTGCTATAACTTTTTTATAAATAGATTTAAAAAAAAAATTTAAAAACTTGAAAGTGTTTAGCTTGTTTTGATTTAATATTTTAAGATAGTATTTTTTGTTTACTATTTTTTTTAAAAAAAGATTAGCAATTTAAATTTTATCAATTTTATTTGTCAGGACTAAATTGTTTGCACTGTACTATTAAATGCATTTTGATGAGCTCTACAACTTTTGTTAAAAGCTCAAAAGTGATTTATTTAGTAAAAAAAAAGTTTTAGATTAGAGCATTTCACATTTAGCTTAATAGTAATATTTACTTATAAAAATTTGCAAATCCTCTTCAGATGACAAATAGATTGTCTATTAAACTAATTTTTTAAAAGATTTAAGTAGAAAAGGTTTTATAAAGATTGTAGCTAATAGCTAATTTAATTGAAAAATAAAAAAGTCTAAATATAAATAAATAGAATAAAAAAAGAATTTATAAAAAGAAAAAGAAGTCAAGTTGCAGAAAGTATATAAATATTGTTAAAAAGAATATTATATATATTATTTGTATATATATAAGACTTTAATAAATACAAATATTCTTTTATATAATGAATTAATGATAGAAAATTGGTAAAAATCTGGAAGTAATTTTTAAGTTTAATAGTAAGATAAGTGATTATTTAAAATTTAAGAAAATTATAAGTTTTTTGTTTATTTATATATAAAAATTGTTTTTTGTAAGAGTTAAAGAATTTTAAAAATCATTTGTTAAATAGTATATTATATATTTTAAAAAAAAATATAGATAGTTTTAAAAAAAATTTAAGGTATAGTGATTTAGTAAAGTGTTAAGTTGTTATACCCCAAGTGATATATTAGCTAGATAGGGGTTCAAAACCTACTGGTGATAAATTTTGAAAATTCTATCTATACGATAGCTACTGTTTTCCAATAATGATCAGTTGGAACAGAATCTCTATAACCTTGGTAGTACCAACAAGATTAAGAGATTAAAGAATATTTGTGTAATGTATAAGTTATATGAATAAGCTTCCAGATCATATTAATTTAAGGAACTGGAAAGAAAGATAAACCCTACTTGGCAAGACCTGAATAGAAAGATAGCACAAATCTTTGATAGTACTATGTAAAGGATTGTTATCAAGAAAACTGGCAAAACTGAATAAAACTAAAATATTTGGCAAGTTACTTCACCAACCAGACCACCAGAGAAATACAGAGAAAAAGGATCTAACTATGGAGACCAGAAGCAAGTTATAGCCCTTTCGGGCTATCTGAATTGGTAGTTTGGAATTGTTAAGATTAAAATTGGTAATAGTCTATAAAGTGTATACTGGGGTCTAAATGAACTCTACAAGAGCAAAAATAGATAATAGTAGTGGCCTTGGCTTGCAAGTACTTGTCTTCAAACTCGGTATAAGTTATCAAAGTCTAGATTAGCCAGATTGTATATACAGAAAGCTTTAGCAAGTTTATTTTAAGGATAAAGGTAGAGATCTAATCTGGTTAAAAAATTTGTATTCGAATATTCATTTGTTCAATCTTTTTAATTTTTGAATATTTATTGAAAATTTCAAATAAATATTTGAATATTCACTGAATATTCAATGAATATTATATTATAAAGGCAATGTCATTATCATCTAATTATTTTTTATCAGAGGCTTACTCCCTCTCTTAATATAAAAAAAATCAGGTTCTTATATATAATTTTAATTTTTTTATCTCCCTCCCCCTAAAAAATCATCTAATTTTTGTCACATCCCTAAGGGAAAATATTTTTTGTGCACCTGCATGATCATGCACCTCTATATAATTAGCCAATAAAATTTATATTTTGATAATCTTGCCAATTTTGTTTTAATTGTTTTTATCATTTTTTTGCTTTGCTATTTTTGCTTTTACTGCTTTTGCTTTGCTGTTTTTGTTTTGCTGTTTTGCTTTGTTGCTTTTGTTTTGCTGCTTTTACTTTGTTGTCTTTACTTTGCTGCCTTTTGCCTTGCTGCTTTCACACATTATTCTTTTCGCTTTTTGTTTTTCCTTTTTTTTGCTCCTTTTTGTTTCTTTCTCTTTACTTACTTTTTTTCACATTGTTTTTTCATTTTTTTTTCAGTTTCTTTTTTTCATTACTTTTTTTCGCTACTTACTTTTTTCACTATTTACTTTTTTCGCTATTTACTTTTTTTTCGCTACTTACTTTTTTTCGCTATTTACTTTTTTTTGCTATTTATTTTTTTTTACTACTTACTATTTTTTCACTACTTATTTTTTTTTTGCTATTTACTTTTTTTTTGCTACTTACTTTTTTTCACTACTTACTTTTTTTTCGCTACTTACTTTTTTCGCTATTTACTTTTTTCGCTATTTACTTTTTTTTCGCTACTTACTTTTTTTCGCTATTTACTTTTTTTTGCTATTTATT
>CAJVQC010001347.1:0-10357 GCA_910592285.1 Racocetra persica
GAATAACCTTAAACAGCCAATCATACGTAAAGTCTTCCTATGGCACTTTTCTAGGATTATCAAAGAACGTTACATAACGATAACTGATAAGCTGTGCTCATACGTACAATAGTACGTATGTAAATATAAAGTAATTTTTAATTTTTACACATAATATATATATCGATATGTAGACAAGTCACTCTCGTTATTCGTTATAGTAAACCTTCGATATAGTGGATTGGTTTATAGAATTTTGTCAGAACAGAATCATTATTAATAAATTTTTGCTCTATAAATCGATATAAGCTACGTATAGTGAAGATTTTATTATATAATATTTGATTATCCAATCAAATTAATAGATTTTTTGTTATATTGTTATATTTAGTATATATAATATATTTGATTATTGTTTTTACGTACTATCGCTATATTGATTGAGAGGCTCTCGATATAGTGAATCTCTCAGCCCGAGGACTTCACTATAAAGAGAGTGACTTGTATAAACAGGCTGGGCTTGGGCGGGCCGGCCCAGTAAAATTTAAATTTAAAGGCTTATTAAACGGGCTGCCAAAATGGACAATTTGCAGACCCTTGTATTACTTGCAGAAATAAGTAAAAATTAACAGGGGGACATAATTTTTTTTTTTTATCAAAAGTCGGTTAAAATTCAATTGAATGCGTACTTTACACTAATAATAATTCTGCTGTTCTGGAACAGCAATTCATATTATTGCGATTTCTTTTGCACAAATGTTTTTGCAAGCCTGTCATTCTGAAATTCATTACTTGAAGTTTCTGCGAACGATCTTTGTGAAGATAGCTTTTACCTTCAACAGTCAACATTTATAAGTTTCAAAAATTTGATCGTTAACGATCATCTTTTTTTTACCGTAAGCCACTGTTTATTCCAACAAATACTTCATAGAAATAGTAAAAGCACAATGCCTGACAAAACCACTACACGATTACCCCTTCACATCAACATAAATACCGATGTGTTTACCACAAAAACAAATTTTCGACGCAAAATATTGCAAGAATCACCTTTAATCCCTCAAATTTTAAAGTTTTTCAAAACAAACATTATTTTCAAACAACCTTTACTGCTTTTTTTGATACTTTTATTCTGGATATGTCTTTATGGTATAAGTCAATTTCCATCAAAAGAAATAATATCACAAGACATACCTTCAGTAGATGTGTTAAGCAACGTTTTTCCCACTGATGGTGATGGAGAAACTACTGCAATTCTATTGAATTGGTCTAGATTAGAAAATTTGAAGATTATAGTGAAACATTTGTGTCAATATTCAATGTTTAAGGAGATCATGATATGGAATAATAATGGTGATATACATCTTTCTGACCAAGTAAGAGATTTCTCTTGATTAATATTGTGTGAATTAATTGAATTTCTAACTATAAAAGCCAATTTAGCGGAGATGATCTATATTTAATTAAGGTTATTTATTGACAACGTGAATCTTATTCTTTAACAATGTGAAGATGTTCACCGAGACCCAATGCACCAAAATCCGTTATTACAACTCTCCAGGAAACATGCATTTCATTGCAAGATACATGGCTTGTGCAATGGCCACTACTCCTTACTGTTATTTTCAGGATGATGATTGGATTATTCGGAATATGCGTTCTATGTATGCTAACTTTCTACGTTTTCCAAATTTAATTCATACCGATACAAATGCGGACGTATATTCCTTGACCAATTGGAAATGGTGTTTTTTTGATGATTGTATGTGAATTAATTTATAGATGTATTGAAAAATTTTCCGTTATCTAAACATATCGTTTTTTTAACAATATTAAATTTTCAAATTTATTTGATTCTAGCTGTCGATTTGCACGCTTGCTTTTCTTGGGTTGGAACCGGTGCTTTTACTTCTCGGGAAAATGTAGTAAGGTTTCTCAAAATGGCTTCGATCACTGAGATGGACCCAACTGAATTTGCGTATGGCGACATGTATTTCACAACATTTATGAACCAAGTGCCATATCAATTGGAGAATGAATTAATGGAATTACCGCAGGAAAATGCTTTTAGTGCTGGAGAGGGAAGAATTCGCAACAAAATTTATATGCACAAAGCTTTGGTACGTTTATACGATCATCTAAGTCGTAAAACAGGTGCCTTTGAAACTAAGGAAATTTCACCTAGCATATATCAACGTGATGTACGTTCTCCTTGCGCGAATGATAGATGTTTATTTCTTACAAATAAACATTCTTTTCCGGACGTTCGAGCATTTCGTTATAGACCATATATTAATATTAGTGAGTCTGAACGAATTCATGAGAGCTATTATGACACTGGACATTTCATTCGTCATCCTTATTCGCACGCAGTAGATGATAAAGAATGGACTGCATGGAAATCACAAGAGGGTAACTTACGTCAAATAAGCATTAATAATAGGTTTTTTTTGGCAGTTTTTGGCTTACTTTCATTATTTAACCAAATAGTCATTCGTAAGGATGATTATATAAGTTTAGATTTGTTGTTCCCGATGCCATTCCCACTCATATTTACTCTCGTAGTCGATCACCACAGAGATTATTTCTCATCGTTAAACATAAAGATACAGATATCTTATAATGGAATAGATTGGGTATAACTTTATGCGTTTACACTTATTCGTTTTCATAGATTAGTTTACGTTTTTAATTGTATTATTAATTCCTTTAGATACAATTATCACCATTACCGAAAATAGAAGTTAGACAGCTTCCACAAACTGGCCTTGACGGAAGAACACATTTATTATCATGTACTTTTCAAATTCGAGAGACTGGAATCCGTTTTGTAAAATTAACTAGTACAAGAGAATGGGAATTTCCATATGGCATTTATGATTTTTCCTTCCGTGCTCGTATTGATAAACTTAACAGTGGCGTAGACGATTGGTGAATAGTATTTATGTAATTTATAATTAGAAATTTGTTTAAAAGGACTATTGGGGTTAATTTTTATACAGGGTTTGTTAGGTAGCTTAATTCATAATTCAAGATTCTCATCCTTTAAAAATTTCAATCTTAAGGCTATTATTGTGCATCACATTGGTAGTTGAACGATTGTATGTTAATAAATTTAAAATTAAGAACTATTTTTTTTTTTTTTCAAAGAAAAAAAAAAAAAAAAAAAGAAAATAAATAAAAAATGAATGAAAATAAAATATAACAATTATAATTTTTTTTTTCTAAAACGAAATAAAATTATAAACAAAATTATTGTATATATATTTTTTTTAACAATTTATAATTATTTAAAGATTTCTTGTTTTTTTTCTAAAAATGAAAATAAACATTGTCTGAAAACACAGAATTTTGTTAGTAATATTATACAAGGTAGCAAATTCAATTCAAATTGATTCAAAATTATTCCTCTTATACCAAATTCCCTCAAAAACATCTACACAATAATAAAAAAGCGAACATATCCACGGCTTCTTATTTATCCAAATAAAATCATGTTTTCAAAATTTATTATAGAATTCCATTAGAGTAATATTGAAAAGTATCATACAATCGGGTAAACACATTACAACAACTTGACATAATCAACTTTTCAACAAATTCGTCAAACTGCGGTTCAGTAAGAGAAAGTTGGAACCTATCGTGGAGATGAGCGGCCGAACCCGCAAGAAAACAAGGAAGTTTCGAATCTTTTAAGAAAGTATTGGTTAAAATCGAATGTGTGGCATTTCAAGACTGTAATGATAGAAAAAAAAAAAATTCAAAGGAATAAACTATACCTTTGGACATCATCTCAACCAATAATATAAAGTTATCAGCATGCTTGCGCAGTTCAAGAAAAGCTTGTTTTAATAACGATTTGAACTCTGCAAATTTCTCACTAGTTACCCCACCAAGGATATCCAAATACTCTTGCGAAAGCTTGAAAGGAGCAAGCTCGAATCCGACGGAACCAGGTGAATTAGAGAGCATGAATCCAAAATCGATATCTAAAATGATATGGTTTTATAGAATCAAGATTTTATCAAAAATTCACAGACTATTCAATTAAATACATACGTATCAAGTGACCTTCAGTATCCAATAAAACATTGCCATTATGACTGCAAAATTATGATATTAGTTCACTACTAGTTCTTTTTTTTTTTTTTTAACCGAAAAAAAAAAAAAAATTAGACAATTACCGATCCTTCACTTGCAAAATGTAACAAACAAGAGAATAAGCTGCCAAGCTTCTCATAAAATTATCTTGAGCACGTAAGAATGATTCTGATGAAACATCACCATATGTCTGAATAACGGTTGAAATAACGAACGAGATAAGTAAAATGAAATAAAAAATGAATATTATCTTGCGCATTATAAAAAAAACCCCGAACCTTCACAAAATAGTCAAATAAAGTGAATATAAACCCTTTTTCCTCTAACCTTTTTGTATACGCATCTTTTTTGATCGAATGGACTGAAATGGTGTTTTGAATTGTTTCTACCAATCCTGAATTGTCAGATGTTACAAGTACTCTGTAACTATTAAACAAGATATGATATCGATAAATGATGAACTATACAAGTAAATGAATTCAAGTAACAATGGAAAGGAAATAACGATGATGGTAATAATAATGATTACAATAATAATTATAATAATAATTATAATATAATAATCGTAATAATAGTAGATTGTAGAAAATGATTACTCACTATTGCACCCACACGTTAATGCCAGCATTTTGCCATATTCTCTGCATTTCTCGGATTAGTTGGCACGCCAATTGTTCTTGACGCAAGTCGGCACCAGTTTTTACAATGACTGACAATAAACGCCAGTTTGAAAGGTATCCAAAAGGAGAAGATTTACGAATGCGATCCTTTTTCGTTTCCCAATCTTCACTAAACACGGCAGCTACAACAAAATGTTTAATTTTATACCAATAGATGTATTTAAATTTAATAAATATTATTATTTCTTACCACTTGGATCGTCTTTATTGAAGGCCATCAGTACGTGTTTTTCGTCTTCCAACATTTCATCACCTCCACCTTCGCCACCGTTACCGACTACACTGGTAACACCCTGGGTTGTCATTTTCAACATTCTTTGTTCCTCTAAATACATCATCTCACTAATTATTTTTTTCTTTATTGCCTCAGTATCAGCCCTAGTCCTTTGTATTGTTTCACCAGCGGAAGATGTGCGCACTTGTTGCGCTGCATTCAATTGTGCAAGCATGACTGCAGCTGTACGCATTCTTTCAGCAAACTCATCTGCTGAATTGGACTGTCGACGATTAATAACTTGCTTGAAATATTGGCTATTTGATTCTGGTAGAGTTGGAGTAGTAAGGGTGTATGGAACAGATGATACATTTTTCGATTGTGATAAAGTATCAATTGTTTGTGTATAAGGCTCAATTATCAAGGGTTGTGCACCTTTTTCATCGAGAGAAACTAGAGGTGGGAGCCTGTCAATTGACGCAGTGCGTCTGGACGGCCGTGTTTTTGGTAAACTACGTGGTGGTGCAGATATTTGAGTAATTAATGGTGATGATTGTCGCTCTCCGATATCATCAGTTTTGATGCTATCACTTTTATTTGTAGAATTGCATTCACTATCTATGAGTTTTTCGCCAATGTTATCACTTGCATCTGATGTATCTTTTAATTTATTATGAGAACGTTCCGTGTCTTGTTTATTTACACTACCAAGGCTATCTGTAGATTCCTCAGAATGTTCTATAGTTAATTTATTTATATTGTCCTTATTTTTTGGTGTATCTGTCGATATTGACGTATCAGTAGAACCTTTTTTCCGTTTTTTTTCATCATGAAGTAAACGGTTTAATGATTTTTGAGCTTGCATTCTGGACATATCAAAATTCGTTTCCCCTTCAAGGACTTCTACCATTAATAAATAAGGTACCTTAAAGGAATATTTTAGAATAATTAGAATTTTTTAATCCTCTAAATGCTGAATAGTAACAATAAATTTATTATACCCGTTCAGCTGAATTTAACACCACTGCGTCAGCTGGCGATATCCTAACTACACGATGATGACATGGATTCTCGGCAGTTGCAGGACACCATAATGGCATGCAAATTTCTGCTGGTAAATTATGATTTAATAATGTCAATTCAGCCCTTAAAGTGCTTTGTCTTGCTTCTCGCGGAACAATAATTAATCTTGTTGAAATATCTTGAAGTGCTAATAGGAATTGCGGTTCAGATTGGAAATAATTTCCCTTGAGAAGACGCCTTCGCCGTTCAGGACTAAAATCTTCCAGCTCATCTAATAAAGTATGATCTAAATTTTCTATTTCGTCGTCGTCATAATAACCATCCTGTTCAACACTAGATAGCGGATAATCAGCAGATTGTGGTCGAGGTTTTGAATATTGTTTCACCGAATAAGCACTTCCTTTTTGCAAATCATCAAGTGATGGAGATGTAAACATAGCACTACTCAGTCCATTATGTCTGTGTGGAAGAGATGAAGAAGCTGATCGCGATAAACTTTTCTTATGACCTTTGATAAATTTTGGTTTGGATTGTCCATTAATCTTAGAGACGTCTTGTTCATCCTTAATTACATTCACCTTATCTTTGTTGTCCTCAGCCACAAGTACATCTTTTGTTGATGATGCTGAGTCAATCTGGATTTCTTGTGACTCATTGCTTTTGTTATTGTAATACAAATCTTCATTTAATTTTTTATCTTTATTTTTCGATATTGTTGAATCATCATTCAAAAGTTGAATAGAATCCTCATTTGACATATTGTCATTTGGAAACTCGGATTGTTTAGGAGTTCGGACATTCCCAGAATAAGTACGTCTCCTAACAATCCCACCTGCAACGTTACTAAAAGTTCTTGCTCGTCTTCCTTGTGCTATAGCAATTTGGCCAGCACTCTTTGTTAGCATTGGTGCAGCGATACCAGCAAGCATCGCACCAATCCCAACAAGAGCAGGGTAAGTATTCTCACGAACTTGTCGTGGAAACATTTCTCGTGTGCCAGTGCCAGGGATTGTAACTTTATCATTCTCATCTTGCTTTCCGTTAAATACTAATGCTTGGCATTTGTTCAGTACACGTTTACATACTGTGAAGGCAGGTGAAGATGGATTGGCAGATAAGTCTGAACGATATGCTTGAAGATACCATAATGTCTAAAAAATAAAAATCATGATTATTAACTAATGTATATATAGTTCCTCCAATTTATTTTAATTTATTTAAATTGTTTTTTTTTTATGACAAATATTTGTACACAATACCAGTATAGCCATATGTGTTGACTTCTCACAATATTCTAGTATAAAATATTCTAAAGCCACCGATTCAGTGGGTCGACTAATTAACAAATGACTTGAATTGGGAAATTTAAGAAATAATATAAAATAAAATGAATAAGTTTCGTCTATCGGATAAATGCGTTGTGACGTCCAACCGGTCGTTTTTCTAACCCGATTTCAGGCAACTCGACAAAATGATTTTAGCAAGCAGAAATGCTCTTATAAATGTCTCATATGCTTGAAAAAAGTAAATAACTCATAACCTTTACCATAACTGCGGTAAAAAGAACTCGATTTCTGACATTGGGAATTTCTTGAGCTCATTGCATAAATAATGTTGGATCCCGACTGAATCTGGATACCTAAACAGGTATGAAATGGCCATCCAGCTATTGAAATGTTCACTCTGGAACAGGCGTAGTAATAGTTGCGACATATTCAGACTTTAAAGAACAAGTTATTTGAATTATCGTTATGCGTTCATAAAAGAATTTTATCACATGCCGATACTTTTGGGCCAGAATTTAAAAAACCTATAATTTATCTCTCCCTATTGGCTCGTATCATCAATTTCAATACAAGGTTGTAACCCGTTGCATACGCAACAGTTAACCTTAACAATTAGATCTATCTGGGCTTGGTATCGTTATAAAAATCAGACTTATATCGATAAAAATCTGATGATAAATTGTCCTTGTACAAATTGAGCAATATCGATATGGCTTTTTATGTATTTTAAGGTATAACGATACGTAACAGATAACAGATACGTAGACGCCTGATATTGATTTTGCGGTTTTTTTAAATACTATTGGTCAATTAATATTATTTACCACATATACACCACATATTTTTGATTTTAAACTAACAATAAACTGATATTTTTACACCCATGTCAGATTATGCCAAGAAATTTACCTGCACGTAATTTTCGTTGCTTGAATATAATATTTTAATTAGATCCTACAAGCTAATTTCTTGATTTTATATAACATTAAAACTTCGAAACAAATTTAAATCGGCTTACGTAGTAAATTTTAACGATTACTATTTGAAATATGTGTATAAACGACGATGCCAGGGCGGCCCCTCCGAAGTTCGTCATTGTCATTGCTGCAGTATATAATTAGTAAACGATTTGATTGACTGCTCTGTGTAAATAAGCTGCAGATTGGCCTACATTATGTAACACGTGATATAATTCTGACCAGAATTAATAATACATTGCTGCCGCACCAATTTTTCATATAAGTCCACTAGTGTTCCGCAACGGGGGTAAAATCACCACCCTAAAAAGTTTCATGACCAATCAAATCTCAAGATCAGGTGTAACGTAACACGATCAGGAAAATTCAAAATAAACGTTCGTTTTGTCAAAAATCGCCTATAACCAAAATTTAGTCTATGAAACTGCCTTCTGCGCATTAATTAAAAGTTTTCCTTGTAAAAATTTGTTATAAAAAACATTTTTAGATACCGATATAATAGCAAAATTCCAATCCTAACCCTAAAAACAAAATTTTACTTGAAACTTTTTTTGGTGGCGGTTCTACCCTCGTAGTGTTCCGCGGACCCGAACCGAAGACCCGAACCCGACCCGACCCCGGGTCGGGTCGGATCCATGATTTATTTGACCCGTCCGGGTTCGGGTCTCTATCGTGACCCGGACCGAAAATACCCGGACCGACCCGGCAAGTATTGTAATTTTTTTTTTCTTATTATTAGACATCCATCGTTGAATCCATCCTTAATTGAAGTCATTTTTTCCCATCCTTTTACGGTATGCACGTGATCATGTGGGCAAGTATAATTGGCTTGAGTATAAGTGCAAATCGGTCAATTGATTAGAAAGTTTATTATAGCTTGTGCACTAAAAATATAGTACGTAATCAATTTGTAGCCTAATAAAGTAAACATGTATAAATACGTAGAGTAAGGGGATTAGTAAGTCTTCACGCTCTTTTCCCTTGATACAAATAAAAAAAAAAATACCTGTTCACTTGATCTTCGATTTGCAAAAATCGTATTTATCTCTTTAATGCTATAACAAGTTTCTTGAGCAATTTGGCTATATTGCTCTTTCTAATCTTATTATAAATTCTAGCCAAAATTTAAATAAAGTTTTTTACCCAACATTTGTTTTTCGTAATAGTAAATATTATTAACCGGGTCCGGGTCAGGTTCGGGTTTCACCTATTCGGTTCCGGGTCTATTCTTGGACCCGAACTGACTTTCTGGTTTGGATCGGGTTTATGCTAAAACCTGGCCCGAACCGTACCATGAGGAACATTAAAGTCCACCCTAAAAAATTTCGCTGACAATGTGATCTTATTAAAAAACTGTTTCGCGATTAGTTTAGAGTTAGGGTCCCACTAGTAGGTTAATGTTTGGTTTAGAGATTATAATAATAGTAAAATTTCACGAGAAATTTTTTTTGTTAGTACGCAGAAGGCACTTTCATAGGCAAAATTTTGAGCTACAAGTGTTTTTTTGTTGTTTTGATTTTTTTGTACTTCTTTTCGTTATACAAGATCTTGAAATCTGATTGGCCAGCGAAATTAATTAGTGATGATTTAACTACTGTTAATTTTTCATGGATGATCCTTGATTTTGATTGGCTAAGAGTAATGATCAAAAATTTAGGCCAAAGTTACTCAAAATTTTACTAATGAAACCACAGCTAAGGTTGGAAAATTATCATAATTTTATATAATTTTATGTAATTTTAAGTTTACAGAAATTAAATTTTATATAATTTTGATATAATTAATGCTGGCATATGTCAAATATAATTATGTTATTTATTAGATAATAGATAATAAGATAGAAGTTTATTATATTATTTACATTATTTATTAATATAAAGTTTATTATTCATATCATTTATATAAAGAATAAATAAAGAGGTGTAGTGATTTAGAGTAGTAGTTAAGTTGTTACTCCCAAGTAGCAGGTCTAAAGTTTGATTCCTACTGGAGACGTTTTTAAAAAAATAGGCCTGTGTACCATCAGCAAAATTTTTAAGCAGATATATATCGATATATAGCAGTTAATCGATATATATCGATTAAAAATTATCGATA